>SNQJ01S0044353.1:25415-49848 GCA_010110895.2 Picea sitchensis | reverse complement strand
TGTATTGTTTCATTGAAAAAAGAACAGAGTAATTGAACACAAGGATGGAGCCTTATGTGCCACAACTAATAAATATGGAGTACAATCTTCCAGAAGGTATGACTACAGTTGTGCCACATCAAATACAATGTGTATGCCTAATGCACATCCATATTGAGTATGAACAATATACACATGTTCATAGGCACTGTCTCAAAAGTGACATGGACATGCGTAGTGAACCGTCGCAAACATCATCACAACGACAATGTCGAAGGTAAGGATTCATAGATTACGCTCTTGCTATGTTTACGAAAAAAATATCCACAGTTATTTATTCTGTTATGCCATGGTAAAAATGTTTATTTCATTTACACGACATGTTTTTTAATTCATAAGATCTATCGACAAGGTCCAGTTCACAAGAACTATCGACAAGGTCCATCATAGTACAAGGTCCAAAGACTAAGAGGTATGGTTACAAAAAATTTGGTCTGCATATGTTGTCCAATTTGTGCATATATTGGAGCTTGTCATATTTTAGAATACGCTTGCATGTAAGAATGCCAAGTCATATATTTTTTCTATTGCTTGTTGAAATATATATAAACAACATATCTTTTAACTTGAACCAGGGTCTGTTGAGCTCCAACTATATTCCATGGTTGAGAATGTTTTTCCCATAATTGATGTGTTTCTATCACTTGAAAATTATCAGACTAAGTGTTGTTGTGTGAGGCATATAGTTCTTTGCTCCCTTTCTTTTTCCTCTTCTATACTTACCCATTTTCCCTTTTCTTCTTCCCCTCTATTATCCATTTTTGGTTTTATATTTAGTCCCATATCTATGCTCATGGGTTCATGGGATGGCGGAGTGAGAAATTCTATGTCCATCTATATATTTACATCATGAGTCAGACCGACTGCCATTTGTTTTCATACTTAGCCAATTTTATGGCTGCAGGTTCCCGCGTAGGCGCCATCGAACTCTCAGGCCCTGTGTTCAGGGTATACGTCTTGCACCCAAAACTTTGGTGATCTACAATTCAACCCCAGACTCCTCGAACTCCCAAGACTCACTCTACCTATGATGAATCTGTCTGAATGCTTGCATATAAGTGTGCCAAGTCATATATTTTGTCTATTTCTTATTGAGATAGATATAAAAAACATCTCTTTTATCTTGAACCAAGGTTTGTTGAGCTCCATCTATATTCCATGGCTGAAAATGTTTTTCCCATGGTTGATGTCTTTCTATCACTTGATAATTATCAGACAAAGTGTTCTTGTGTGAGGCATACAGTTCTTTGCTCCCTTTATTTTTCCTCTTTTATACTTACTCATTCTTCCTTTTTCTTCTTTCCCTGTATTATCCATTTTTGGTTCTATACTTAGTCTCATATTTATGCTCATGGGTTCCCAGGGTGGCAGAGTGAGAAATTCTATATCCATTTATATCTTCACATCACGCATCCAACCAACCGTCATTTGTTTCCATACTTAGCCAATTTTATGGCCGCGGGTTCCTGCGTAGGCACTATCGAAATCCCATGCCCCGTGTTTGGGTATACATCTTGCACCCAAAAATTTTGTGATCTAAAATTAAACCCTGGACTCCTCGAACTCGCAAGCCTCACTCTACCTACGATAACTCCGTTTGACCACCATGCCTTTCTATACTTAAGACCAAGTGTTGTTTTGTGACGCATCAAGTTCTTTTCTCCCTTTCTTTTTCCTCTTCTATACTTGTCAATTTTTCCCTTTTCTTCTTCCCTCTATTATCTGTTTCTTCTTCTATACCTAGTCACATGTCTATGCTGGCAAGTTCACGGGGTTGTGGACTCATAAATTATATATCTATCTATATCTTCACATCACGAGTCTAACTCACGGGGTTGTGGACTCATAAATTATATATCCATTTATATCTTCACATCAATTTGTGCCCACTCACCATTGTGCTTCCATACTTAGGCAATTTTATTCCCACTGGTTCCTGGCTAGGCCCTATCAAACTCTCATGCCCCATAGTTGATATGTTTCTATCACTTGATAATTATCGACAAAGTAAGTATTGTGAGGCATAAATTTCTTTACCCCTTTCTTTTTCCTCTTCTATACTCTAATGTATTTCTGTTAAGGTTCCCAGGTGGCTGACTCACAAATTCTATATCCATTCATATCTTAACATCACGAGTCCAACCAACCACCATTCATTTTCATACTTATCCAATTTATGGCCGCATGGATTCTGTGCAGAAGCAAGTATTGGATTTATCATGCCCCGTGTCCGAGTATACATCTGCACCCAAAACTTATAATCTAACTGACCATGAACTACTCTCAATTCGTGTTTGACTCACTTCCACGATGACTCCATCTTATTCACCGTTCCTTCCATACTTATTTTGTTTCTTCTTAAAGTTCCATGGTTCACAGACTCCGATGTTCACAAAAGTATCACAACATTTTTCGCTCCCCTCCATCCCAGCCACCTTCATTTCCTTTCCTAATGCACATTAATTATTCTTTTACTATTAACATCTCATCATAGATGTTTGAAAAGATTGGCATTACTAAGCAAGAAGACATGACATCTCCCATTAAAATGCATTAATGGGAGAATATTATGGACTGATGATCCGTGGATATTGGTGGCCACCCACCTGACCTCAACCGGCTCAGGTCTCGCTTTTTATTCAAAGACGTATCATACTACACTTTATACTGTGAGTTCTACAATAATGGCATGTTCAAGCTCCTCCCACATTCTCCAGTGGATACGGGTGGCCTATCTCCTAATCCAACCTGACTATTTTGTATGTTTTCATGTCAACACATCTTGTTGTAGTTCCAGGGACTATTCTTTTGGGGCTCTAAACGTTGTTTTTTTTGGCTCACTATAGTCAAATTGTAGACGGTCAAATTCTAATGGAAGAATTTGTAGTTCTTGAACTTTCCAATGGGATATCACGCACATAAAACAGAGGTTGTATGAAAAAGTTATGTGGGCCCTATGGGTAATTTTGTGTAATTTGGTACCTCAAATTACACCAACTTACCCATAGGGCCCACATGAATTTGCATTTCACCTTCTAGGGTTAGGTTTTGGATGTTTAGGTTTTGGAATTCATGAGTAATATGAAAAGGGCCTCCGGAGCCTCATTGTAATCCATTATTCTCATACAGCCAGAGTTCACATCTCTTCCTCGAGATAGCTACCACCATCTCGGAGCAAGTTTCAGCTCAGAGTTTTATAGTTTACATTATTTCATTATTTAATAGAAGATATTCTCACTAGATATTTGTGTTATTATTCCTATCTATGTTATTTTATCTCGCATTCGTTAACTAATTTTTCTTTCCTAAACTGATCGGTGGTATCATAGAAGTTTGTTTCATTTATTTTCTTCGTAAGGTCTCACAAGTGAGGGTATGCAGTTGGATCAACCAATCGACCCATTGTCGTTGGTCGCGATCAAGCTCGAGCCAACAACCCATGGGATACTTAAAAGAAATATGATGGATCGAGACTTTTTAAAATGTTTCTTGAGGAAGCCTTTGCGCGACAAAGGAACTAAATGATAGACAACTTCACGCAAATCCTTCATGGTTGCCCACGGAGAAGTTACATATTCATCAAAATACAAATTTCTTCAAGGTACAAAAAATTTTGATCATTCCATTATTTGAAGGAGTGATAGATGCAGATGTTGTATATAAATGGTTGATTCCATTTCAAGTATATATTTTTCGGCACAATTTCCATCGAAGATATCACTTTTTCACTCCTCAAGGTTGTTCCTCATGTCTAAGACCTGTATATTTCTATCTAAGATTACTTCGACATCATTAAATAAAATACTACTCTTGAAGCTACAAGACTTAGTAGCACTGTGATGGACCATTCTACGCCAAGAAAGGACCGCATAATACCACATTTCACCAATAATTTTCATACCTCATGACTAAATTGGGTATCAAATATTCGAAGCAACATCCAGTGCTCAACACCGTATGGGTTTGCATAGATACATTCAAACAAATGGATTTGACATCGTACTTACTGGGCACATCCTTATGACATTGTCAAGATCGAGCATAAATTTCTGCTTAAACGGTGAGAGTTTGGATCTGCAAATTCCTCATAGTCAAAGCAAGGAAAAGGAAACTTCAACCCACACAAGAGGGGAATGATTCATGATGATCGCCCTCAGGACAATCCGCCCGCTTGGCAATAATAAGAAGGGAAACGAGAAGACGAAGAAGGACACTGAAAATGGTGTGGCACTATAAAAGTCCTGGCACAACAATTAACTAATGTCGCCCCAAGAAGTCCTCGTGGTCGAGCCAAGGCTTCCAGTCGAGGTCGACATGAGTTTGACAAATCCTAAAGGAGGGAAGAATATTATCGATGTTGAATCACCTCCACTGCCGCTACCACCAAATACTGCTAACGAAAGAACCGTAAGAAGGAATGCTCTTTCACTCTGGGTGTGATGTACCGGAGCAAATTCGATTCACTTTCATTGTCATCACTGGGTAGTCAAGAACCCTAATTTCTTTAAGAGGCTTCAATAATTGGAAGAACTCACAATTTAAATCATAATTCTACAACCCTAAACCATCGATGGTTTCACAGTTGAAGAGATATCCCGTACGTACCAACAAGCCATTCCCGCCTACTTACATCGTTTCCCAAAGATGAGGTAATCGGTGATATTTCTCCTTGAATTTTAAGTGATGTTCTTTTAGGACAACCATATTTGTGGAAGTACATGTTGTGTATGAGTCTAGACCCCACAATGTTATTATTACTTTGGGTAGACAATTGTACAAGATCCTGGAGGTGGCATCGCCCACCGCTATTTCTTTAATCTTTCTAAGCAATGAAGTAGGGTCATTTCATGCATCGAAGTTTGTCTTCTTTGTGATCCGGGCTCAAAGTAAGAAAAAGGTCTCCGCCACATATGTGGCCTCTACACAATGCATCTCTTTGCAACATAATCAAGTGGACGAGATCGTGGAATACTACAGCGACATCTTCGCCTTCACCATGTGGGCACCACACACTTCCAAGTCAAGCATCCAATTGATCTCGTCTCTGCACTCTCTACCTAATGGACCACTCTATCGACACTCATTGATGGAGAATGAAAAGATAAAGCCAGATCCAAGAGCTTATTTAAAAGGGGCACATCAAATTCCATCTCTCTCGCTGAATCCCAATTGTACCGTGTAGAATAAGGACGAGACTTGGTGACTCTAGATTGATTGCAGATCCTTAAACAAAATCACAAGAAGAAACCACTACCCAATTCTGTGGATTGATGACCTTCTTGACCAACTCAAGGGGAAAATTTCTTTAGTAAGATTGACATGAAGTTTGTCTACCACCCTCGTTCTACCTAACAAACTCGATGTTTGAAGACAACCTTCAAGTCTAAAGAAGGGTCTCTATGAGTACCTATTAGCATGCCTTTGGTTTAACAAAGTATCAGCCACTTAAGTGTGGTTGATGAATGATGTATTGAGACCCTTCAACAACTCCTTTGTGGTAGTATATATGGATGACATCCTATCTTCAACAGAACGTGGGAGGAGCATACATGTGGGCATATTAAGGTGTTTGATCACTCATTTTAGTACAAGATTTTATGCCAATTGGGAAATGATCTTTTGGTCTTAATGAGGTTCAATAACTGCTACATTGTTGATGATCATGGGGTACATGTTGATCCACTAAGATCCACCCATCCATGATTGGACAACCCTGACCACACCGACCGAAGCTTCGAGCTTTGGGACTCTAATTTACCGATGGTTCATGGGATTCTCCTATATTGTATGGGCCCTCATCCAAGGACCAGCGGGGTGGCTAGAGAGGAAATTTTGTGTGGGGGAAGGAGAAGGAATGAGCATTTGAATATCTGAAGCATCATTTGTGCTCAACTCCGCATTCTTGTTCGACCAGAATAACCATTCAAGATTGAGACTGATGCATCTAACTATGTTGTGGGCGCAGTTCTCACTCAACATAGGAATCCAGTGGCATACCATAGTGAGACAGTCTCTTATATTGTTCGCAAATACCCCACCTATGATAAGGAAATGTATTCCATTGTACAAGCATGTCTTCATTGGAAACATTACATTCTCAGGACAGAGACGATCATATACACTGATCAGAAGCCTCTGCAGTTCATACAGACACAGGGGAAATTGCATAACGCCTTCCATCAAAAGTGGTCCACCTACCTACAACAGTTCCATATCAACATCAAGTATAATACATGTATCTCCAATCATGTCATTGACTGCCTCAGTCAGCCTCCTATGGTTGTACTTACCATTGTGCTCCATTCTTATGGACATAAAACATCGGAGTGGCCCCAACTTTACTAGCAATATCCAGACTTCGCCACCACATATCATCTCTTGGGTACATGCACCATTTTCAATGATTTTCAAATTCAGGATGAACTCTTATGCCACCTGGGCCATCTTTGTGTTCCTACAAGTGAGCATGCAAAGTTGATTTGGAAATCCCACTACAGTCGGGTGGCAGGACATTTTGGCATAGAGAAAACAATGGTCGTTCTTCAGAAACATTTTTATTGGCCAAAACTTCAACAAGATGTCAACAAGTATATCATATCTTGCACTGCCTGATCCATTGCCAAGATGTCCATCAAGAAGCAAGGCTTATACACCCCTCTTCCTATTCCTAAGACTCCATGAGAATCCATCTCCATGGATTACATGTCTGGTTTGTCGTCCACCAATCACAGAAATGACTGCGTGTTTGTGGTCGTTGATCGGTTTTCAAAGATGGTCATCCTCACATCCTGTAAGAATAATGTCACAGTGGAAGATACTGCCAAGCTCTTCTTTGAATGAGTTTGGGTTCACTTTGGGATACCACAAACCATCATCTACGACCGAGACAACGGGTTCCTCGTCACCTTTTGGTCGATTCTCTGGTCTCTGTTGGACACCAAGCTCACAAAATCCATTTCTTTCCACCCCCAAACTGAGATCGTCAATCGAATGATTGTGCACATCTTGCGCATGTACAATTCTAAGAATTCTTGTACATGGGACGAGAGTCTCCCATATGTCCAACACAGTTACAACATGGCTCTTCATAGTTCCACCCACCATAGCCCATTTTAGGTGGGTCTGGGATTCCAACCCTTAGGATGCATTGATGTTGCACTTCCTCTTGCCACAACACATAAATACTCTTCCCCTAATCAATCTACGATCGACAAAGCCACCGGATTCATTGAGCGGATTCAACACATCCGCCAATGGGTCCAATACTAAGTACAAGCAATGTCATGATAAACACAGGGTACCACACCAGTTTCAGGTTGGCGACAAATTCTAGTTACATTTGCAGAAGGAGCATCTCACTGGGCCCCATCGAAAGATTCTCCCACTTCGTTATGGGCCTTACACTATCACCAAGGTTGTGGGTAGCAATTATTTTGAGCTCAACACTCCACCCTTCCTTGGTTTGCATCTAGTATTCAATGTGGACCTCCTTCCACCATATTTTCCACCATTATTAAACACCTTTGAGATCGTCGAACAACTGACACCAACATAGCTCAACCTTGACTACATGGAACAAACATCCACCGATCAGATAGTGGACACACAAATTAAGGGCACTTGTCAGCAACGAATCTAGCTTTATCGGGTTGTCAAGGAAGGGAAACTCCTACACCAAGGAAAGTGGCTCACCCCAGTCCAAATATAATAGAAGTTTCCTCACCTGATGGGGGAAATCAATGCAATGGATACCATTTCTTCCTAAGGGGGGAGGATTGATCCATGTGTATATTGGTGGCCACCCACCTATTCCAATTGGCTCCTCGTGTCCTTTTTTTAGTCATCACGTCTTTCTGTACTTCTTTATAATTGTGAGTTATACACTTTTGGGGATGTTTGAAGCCTCCCACATTCTTTAGGTGGATATGGGTGGCCTCTTGACTAATCCAACTGGATTATTTTGTATGTTTTCATGTCATCACATCGTGTTGTACTTCCAGGGCTGTTTTGGGGCCCTAAACATTGTTTTCTTGACTCGCCATAGTCAAACTATGGATGGAGTTAGAGACTGATGTTGTAATGTGTAGTTCTCTGAAAGACCTTTGCAACAGGCTATCACACGCCTAAAATGGAGGTCGTATAAAAAAGTTACGACCCTAGGAAGTTGAGGTACCAAATTACACCAACTTACCCATAGGGCCCACATGACTTTTGGTGTTTCACCTTCTAGGGTTAGGTTTTTGGGTGTCTATGGTTTTGGCATTCATGATTAATATGAAAAGGGCCTCTAGAGCCTCATTGTAATCCATTCTTCTTAGATGGATGCGCTTAGCAGCCACATCTCTTCTTAGAGATAGCTACCACCATTCGAGCAAGTTTCGGTTCTGCAGTTTTATAGTTTCAGCCTATTTCATTATTTAATAGAAGATATTGTTCACTGGATATTTGTGTTATTCTTCCTATCTCTGTGTTATTTGTATTCAGTCTGTTAATCAGTTCGTTCCGCTCCTAAATCTAAATCATCTGATCAGTTTCTTTATGTCAATCTTGAATTCACAAAAAACATTGGTTTTTTTTTTTTAACGCATCATCATAGCAAGAATGCAATATTTTGCTAGCCCACTGTCATCTACAAAGGTGTTGACATGATTCCCCTCTTTAGTATTGTGCATATATTACAGCTTCACATATTTGAGAGTATTCTTGCATATGTAAATGTTGATCCACCCTTCAAATTTTAACATGGTTTGCATTTGGGCCACAAAAAATACTAATAAAATAAAATAATGTGAACAGTGTTTAAGTAAATATAAATAAATTATCTTCTAACTTGAACCTGATTTTGTCGAGGTCTAGGTATATTACATAGCTGACAATGTTTTTCCCATAGTTAATTTTTTTGATCGCCAGTTCCCGAATTCGCGCTATCGAACTCTCATGCCACCTATTTCTTGATATACATCTTTCACCCAAATTTTTTGTTATCTACAATTCGACTACAGACTCCTCGAAATCGTAAGCTTCACTCTACTTACAATGAGTTTGTCTATGTTCGTCTGACCACACTGCCTTTTCATACTTACTCGATTTCCCTGCCATCTTCACACACTTTCCCAATGAAAATTGATTACACTTTTATTAGCTTCAAAAAGATTGGCATTAATGAGAGAAAAGTTGGATGACATGTCCCATTAAAATGCATTAAACAAAGATTTACGGGAGATTATATTACCATCCTCAAGTGTTCATTCTAAATACTATCACAATTACTGCCACATGTAGTAATATAAACAAATATTCATCAAAACACTATAATTTCTCATAGGCACCCCACGTGCACCCCAGTTGCCTGAAGTGAGCCATATTTGGATCCATCAACTAAACCTCCCTATTATCGAATTGGCAGAGGTCAATATTATGGCATCTGGATTTTTTAATTTTTTTTGTGTGGATCTTGAGCATGGAAAACTTGTTATTTACTTTAACTTTTTGAAGGCATTGTACCTCTCCTTTCCATACTTAGTTGATTCTTCACCTCCCATTGTCACAGATTCGCAGATTCTCGAGCTCCTAGGTTCACAAAAGTTTTGAAGCAGTTTTCTCTCCCGTCCATCCCCGCCACCTTTGAACGCTTCCCAATTCACATTAAGTATGCCTTTATTAGTGACAACTCACCAGACACATTGAAAAGATTGGCATTAATAAGAGAAAAGGTCGAGGACATCTCCCATTAAAATGCATTGAACTAAGATTTACGAGAGATTATATCATGATGCTCCAGTGTTCATTTTAAATACTATGAGGAGAAAAKAAATGTTCTCATCACCTTATGGATGTAGCTCAACAACATTTTTGTGGAGATACSCTGAATATTTTTAGGTGTGAGGACCARAGTTTTTAGTGGTCCAGAGCTTATGACTACTACTCGTCCCCTTCTACTCATAAGAAAGTTATCTCGACATTTGGAATTGCAGGACCAAGTTGTGTCCCCAAATTTTTGACTTTAAGGAGTTGGTCACATGCTACGTCGAACCARCAGATTATCCAGTTGTGCAACCCTTCACGAGTCTCCCTATTGCCTCAAGTATTTCGAAAGATGTTAAGACTTCCCGAACCAATGCCTACTTTCAAGGGTGAGAATTGCAGAYAGTTCTTAAATAAGCATTATAATGAATTGGACCTCTTGCCGAAGTTCTTAGAGAACCCAATGACCRCTCCCCTGGAAATGACCATATTACAGGTTAGTGCATTTAAAAATCCTTTCCGGAAAATTGCATGGCTTTTCACGACGATAACGGGACAAGAAAGTACATCCAACATCTCTCAGATGATTCTCTATATTTTATATTTTATGATCAGGGAACAAGCCATCTTCCATTAGGGCAAGTTGATTTCCATTGAAATCTCTTCCCAGTTATTGCAATACACAAGGAAGAAGAAATTCTTTATGTCATCTTATTTAATTTTTGCGGTGGAAAATTGTTGTCCACTCCCTGGACAATCTATGTGTAATAATGTGAACTGTGAATTTGACCTAGTAACCTCCTCATACTAGATATTATGGAGACACGATGCTTCCCAACATTTTTATGAAGTCTTTCATGATTTTTTTTTAGTTTTTAAAGCATTGATATTTAGAAAGTATTTTCCCTGGTTGTATGACAAGGTAACCAAGTTCTTGGATAGGAAGAGCATACTAGAAGAAATGGAGAACTATAATGTTATAAGAATTTTTGGGTCCAAACAAAATCCTTTCTTCCTTCCATGTCACATATCTTGTACAATGTCTTTTGTTGGAATAGCAAGGAAGTACATCTATAGGTTGCATTTTTCCCATGAAAAAAGAAAAAGTCAATTCATCTCTCCACCTTGGAAATTCGGGGATTTCATGGTTAGGAATATGAACAAGATTGATGGTTTCACGGGACACTTCCACAACTTCAATTTGAAATGTGTTGAAAAAGTAAAAGGGTTCGACCCTGATGATATTTTTGTAGACACCTATTGGTTTTCCATTTCAACATTTCTATCATTGACACTATCCTGAATGAAAACAAAGATAAAGCCTCAGAAAGTCCTGCTCCTGACACTGACAACCTTGAAAAAATACCCAGTACCAATGATTCGTACAAGTAGAAACAAAAATGCCAAGGTGAAAAAAGTGCTCAATCCCTGACCGCCGCACTCAAGACCACATCATCTCGAAGCAGTACTCCAATGACCTTCCCAAGCAAGAAAGTCACACATAGTTCTTCAAGCAGAGGAGGAGATAAGAACCCTCCCTCCAGAAAAATTGAAAGTTCTCACAAACTTATCGCGAGAAAAAAATGGAAAAAAATAGTCCAAGAACAGGAGGGACCGAGGGGAGAAATTGATATCCACGATCTCTCCCTCAAAGATATGGAACTATAAATTGACATTGACAAAATGTTCCCCAACGACGACCAGCTAGAGAGCACATTTCTGCATAATCCTGAGATGAAAATAATTGGCACCGATACATTGGACGAAGAAGAGTCTTTTGCATTTTAGAGAGTTGTTTTTGACAACAAATCCAAAAAAATGGTTATTGAAAAGAGAGATGTAAAGAATAAGAAAGTGAAATCTCGTTCAGAGATCAACCTACGCAACATGTGCCCTTCCCATATCTCCCAGATACACCGAGAAACTAGAGATGCTTTAGACAACTCTATTAGCGTCCTTGAAATGAAAAATGTCATGTTAAAGGAGCGAATCAAATAATTGGAGGGAACTCTAATGCCTCTTCCACTATTTTCTACTCCTTTGGCAATGATTGGGCCCACCGCACTTGCAGAAAAGTTAAAAGGATCAACTATCCTTCTCACATCAGCCCGAGGCTATGTGGAAAATAATATAAAGAGAAGAATGGAATTAATAACAGAAGCTTGGGAGATGTCAAAGAATATGGTCTCTTTTGGAACAAGAGCGCATGATTTTCATGAGTATCTGCAAGCATATCTTAAAAACGAGCAAGGTTTCTACCTCGATGTAGTTTTTCCATTTGGTATCAAAGTTACTGGTATGGCGGAATTTAGAAGAAGATAAGAGGATCTCCCTTCCCTGGATCGAATAGACCAACTAAACGCATGCTAGAGAGAAAAGGTAAAAAACCTGAATGGTATCATTCAAGCATGTAGACACGCCATATCTAGAAGAGACAAACTATTCAAGAAGCTAACTGAGATAGATCTAGCTCGAAGCACCAATGAAGTCCAAGACCCGAAATTGATATTTAACTCATTTTTAACCAAGAAAACATTTGATGATCAAGTTCATATCTACAAAAGACTGTCATTTGAAAATTTCTATGGCATTCTTGAATATGGTGAAGATGACGTGAAAAATTGGCTAGTTGGTTATTCGATTAAAAACCAATATATTCAAGAAGAATTGCACAACCTCTCTATTGATCTAAGGGAATTGGAAAGTGAATTATTCAATATAAAAATCCGACATGAAATCAACGTGGCTCCCATGAGGAGCTACATCGAAGAGTGGTTAATAAAGGTTGTCGATCACATTACCAATGAAGGTCAAAGGACGCTTCACACGATTCCCATAACCATAGAGGACAGCCATAAAAGGACATCAGCAAGAAAATGACAAGGCATGGGACACCATCATAGTAGGTTGATACTGATCACATTCTTCTTTCTTTGTCGATGTCTTCATCCATTTACTCTAACTAAGCTTTAACCGACTTTCTTCTTTCTACAAACTTCATTCTTGTACATCTTTTCTTTGTAGTCCGCGACAGTCCCAATCCCAATCATTATGGAAAATGCATTTATATTTCATATAATATGTACTGAACTATATATATTTTTACAAATTCCAAGACAACTATTTTGGGAAATATTCTCAAATGTATTTTGTAACTCAGTTTATCTGAATATAAATATTTGAGGTTGTTCTATGGTGATCTTCAATGTTTGGTGTTGTTATTTGAATTTTGTATTTCTTTTTAAAATTAACTCATTTCCTTGTACATGTTGCGGTTATGTTCCTGTTTTATATTGTGCATATATTGCAACTTCCTATATTTCAGAATATGCTTCCATATACAAAATGTTAAGTCATATATTTTTTCTCTATTGCTTACAGGTTTGAGCAAAATTTGTGATCCCAAAACACCCTTCAAATCCAAACACGATTTACATTTGGATGACAAATAATCTATTAATATACATTAATATGAATACATTTTAAACAAATATAAACAAAATCCCTTTAGACTTGAACATGACTTTTTTTGAGCTCTTGGATTAGTCGCGGGTTCACCGATTAGCGGACTGCCAGATCCTCATATCCATCTATATCTTCACATCATGAGCCCGACCGACCACCGTCCCTTTCAACACTTACTTAATTATCTCACCGTGGGGTCCCGACTTAGTGCTCTCGAATTCTTATGCCTCATGTTCCGTGATATACATCTTGCACCCAACACTTTCGTAATATACATTTTGCACCCAACACTTTCATGATATACATTTTGCACCCAACACTTTTGTGATTTACAATTCGACCCCAAACTCCTGGAACTCACAAGATTCACTATATCTGGGTTCACAAAAGTTTCAAAACATTTATCGCTCTCTTCAATCCCTGCCACATTCTCGCCCTTCTCAATGAAAATTCATTATGCTTTTACTAACGACAACTCAACACACGGGTTCGCTTATTGGAATTAATAAGAAAAAAATGCATTCAACAGTGATTTATGGGACTCTGACCGACCCCCAGGTTGGCGCTATTATAAATCTTGCACCCAAAACTTTTGTCATCTACAATTATGAGATATACATCTTGCACCCAAAATTTTTGTGGTCTACAATTCCTCCACAAATTGGAACATGGTTTACATTTGCACCACAAATAATCTATTAAGATACATTAATATGAATACATTCTAAATAAATATAAACAAAATCTCTTTAAACTTGAACCTGAATTTCTCAAGCTCTTGGATTGGTCGCGGGTTCCTGGGTTAGCCAACTAGCAGATCCTCATCTCCATCTATATCGTCACATCATGAGCCTGACCGACCGTTGTCCCTTTCAACACTAGCCAATTATCTCACTACGGGGTCCCAACTTAGCGCTATCGAATTCTTATGCCCCCTATTCCGTGATATACATATTGCACACAACACTAAAAGTTTCAAACCATTTATCACTCTCTTCAATCCCCACCACATTCTCGCCCTTCCCAATGAACATTTGTTATGATTTTACTAGAGACAACTCAACACACAGGTTCTTTTATTGGCATTAAGAAGCAAAAAATTCATTCAACCCTGATTTACGGGAGTCTGACCGACAATCGTTTCTTTTCATACCTAGCCAATTCTATGGACGTCGGTTCCCGGGTTGGTAGAACCAAACTCTCATTCCACGTGTTCCGTGATATACATCTTGCACCCTAGACTTGTGTGATCTACAATTCCATACTTAGCCAACTTTATGGCTGCAACCTTCACTATACCTGGGTTCACAAAAATTTCAAACCATTTATCGCTCTCTTCAACCCCCGTCACATTCCCATCCTTTCCAATGCACATCCATTATGATTTTCCTAGCGAAAACTCAACACACAGGTTCGCTTATTGGCATTAATAAGAAACAAATGCACTCAACAACGATTTACGGGAGTCCAACAGACCCCTAGGTTGGCGCTATTATAATTCTTCCACCCAAATATTTCGTCATCTACAATTCTGTGATATACATCTTGCACCCAAAAATTATGTGGTCTACAATTCCTCCACAAATTGGAATATGGTTTACTTTTGGACCACAAATAATCTATTACGATATATTGATATAAATACATTTTAAATAAATATAAACAAAATCTCTTTAAACCTGGACCTGACTTTCTCGAGATCCTGGATTGGTCACGGGTTCCCGGGTTAGCCGACCGCCAGATCCTCATCTCCATCTATATCGTCACATCATGAGCCCAACCGACTGTCGTCCCTTTCAACACTTAGCCAATTATCTCACTGTGGGGTCTCGACTTAGCGCTATCAAATTCTTATGCCCCTTGTTATGTGATATACATCTTGCACACAACACTTCCGTGATACACATTTTTCACCCAACACTTTCCTGATTTACAATTCAACCTCGGACTCCTGGAACTCGCAAGCTTCACT
The DNA here is from genome assembly GCA_010110895.2 of Picea sitchensis. NCBI lineage: Eukaryota > Viridiplantae > Streptophyta > Pinopsida > Pinales > Pinaceae > Picea > Picea sitchensis. The sequence goes on along the minus strand of SNQJ01S0044353.1, from coordinate 34,628 downwards.
ATACCCCTGTTCACAAAAGTTTCAAACCATTTATTTCTCTCTTCAATCCCTACCACATTCCCGCCCTTCCTAATGCACATTCATTATGCTTTTACTAGCGACAACTTAGCACACAGGTTCACTTATTGGCATTAATAAGCAAAAAACGCATTCAACCGCGATTTACGGGAGTCCGATCGATCGTCGTTTATTTTCACACCTAGCCATTTCTACGACTGTCGGTTACCAGGTTGGCGCAACCGAACTCTCATTCCTCGTGTTCCGTGATATACATCTTGCATCCTAAACTTTCGTGATCCACAATTCCATACTTAGCCAACTTTATGGCCACAACCTTCATTATACCCGGGTTCACAAAAAATTCAAACCATTTATCGCTCTCTTCAACCCCTTCCACATTCTCGTCCTTCCCAGTGCACATTCATTATGCTTTTGCTAGCGACAACTCAGCACACGGGTTCGCTTATTGGCATTAATAAGCAATAAATGCATTCAACTGCGATTTACAAGAGTCCAACTGACTGCCATTGCTTTTCATACCTAGCCAATTCTATGGTCATCGGTTCCCGGGTTGGCATAACCAAACTTTCCTTCCCCGTATTTCGTGATATACATATTGTACACAAAACTTCGGTGATCTACAATTCCATACTTAGCCAACTTTACAGCCACTGATCCTTGAGTTGGTGCTATTATAAATCTTCCACCCAAAACTTATGCCATCTACAATTCCATGATGTACATCTTGCACTGAAAACTTTCATGGTCTACAATTCCTCCAGCTCGCAAGCTTCACTCTACCCAGGTTCACAAATGTTTCAAAGCATTTATCATTGCCTTCCATCCCTGCTACCCTCGTGCCCTTCCCAATGCACATTGATTATGCTTTTACTAGTGACAACTCAACACACATGTTCAAAAACAATTGGCACTAATAAGCGAAAACCTCGAGCACATCTCCCATTAACACGCATTAAACTATGATTTAGGGGAGCTTGACGGACCTCCCTTCCTTTCCATACTTAGCCAATTTTATGGCCCCGGGTTCCCGGCTTGGCGCTATCGAACTCTCATTCCCCTTGTTCCGAGATATACATCTTGCACCAAAAACTTCCCTACTCTACAATTTCACCCCACACTTGAACTCACAAGCTTCACTCTACCCAGGTTCACAAAAAGTTTCAAATCATTTATTGCTCCCTTCCATCCCTGCCACCTTCACGCCCTTCCCAATGCAAATTAATTATGCTTTGCTTAGTGACAACTCACCACACAAGTTCGAAAGGATTGGCAATGCAAATTAATTATGCTTTGATTACTGATTAATAAGCAAATACCTCGAAAACATCTCCCATTAAAATGCATTAAATTGTGATTTAGGTCAGATTATATTATCAAATATCTTCTTCATATGTTACGTTTCATATTACTTTATGGGAAGATTCTATTTCATACTAATTACTTTCTTCCTGCCATCTATTCCTGAGTATATTCTTTTTCAATAATTGTACAGTAAGATATAAATTATATCTTAAGTTATTATTTTAATATGGGATAGAGTTGGAACATATGGTAAGTGCCAGAAGCAAAAAAAAGTACCAGAAGTTTAAATCTAGCACAAAATATTGTAGTAGTTAGTAGCACAAAATATTGTAGCAGTTAGTAAATGATTGGAGATTCACTTTATATACAATCCTAATGCAGAAGTAATTCATTATGCACTAAATCTATTTCATAACACTTCAATTGTGCGATGTTAATCAAAACGTAAAGGGTTGAATGTGACATTTTCCCATTATGTCAATGACCAAGTACCTTAAGTGGACAACCTCAGGGCTTCCACCATTGTTAAGGATTAAATAGATGATATAGAAGAAACATGTTAATCAAAACGTAAAGGGTTGAATGTGACATTTTCCCATTATGTCAATGACCAAGTACCTTAAGTGGACAACCTCAGGGCTTCCACCATTGTTAAGGATTAAATAGATGATATAGAAGAAACATGGAAGAACCATTCTATATGTTCATTTTTTGAAAATATAAAAGATAAATAAAATGAGTGTTCTATTTGATATTGATTTATATATTTATTTGTAATTTTTAATATATTATGGGATTAAATTATTTGATATTGATTTATATATTTATTTGTAATTTTTAATATATTATGGGATTAAATTATGTTTTATCATTTTTATAGATTCACTAATCCTATTGTAATATTTCGATTTTGACACTCTTGAATATTTTGTAATTAAGTATGTTTTTAAATGTTTTTCAATTGGATATTTTATTACCATGTTTTAATTAGCACTATTAAGAGGAAATACCATAGTGACTAGAACATCTTGAATATATGTAAATATTTTAGTTTAATAAAGTTAATAAAATATTAGAACTAATTGAGGCAAGAATGCTTAAAGGGGTTATGATACCACGAGTAGGGAAAAGATAGAGGGGTCTATGGGAATGTTATATGTCTATTTACCTAAATCTCCTACCCACCTTGTCATTCATTTAATGTTTACTATTTTATGGTGTTAAGGTGAGCATATCCTATGGTTTATAAAGAAGCATGAGAAAGTGAATGTAACCTTTCCTAAATTACTACATTCATCTTCTATATTCTTGGAAACATGTTCCCTATATTCATGGAGACTTTCTCCTTACCTTCTTAGAACCTAATTCGAATTGAGAGAAAGACTTGTGGCACTATTTTCCTTTGGATTCTTCATTCATTCATGAAAAACGAATTTGAATGGGAGAGGGAGGAGAGTTCTTAAGAAAGAAGATTGAATTGTGGATGGCCAAGAACCAAGATTTTCTTGATGGAGCTTAGTAGATAGTAGCATGGACCTTTCTATGCACATATTGAAGAGCACTTGAAGGAGAATACTTTTGAGGGACTGTAGAGTAGAAAAATAGTATCTCCTTGTGTTGTATATGTAGGTATTGTGAGTGCTATATAGTTGATCTATCTATCCTAAACTCAACAATGGAAAGAATGAGACCTTTGTTGGATTCTAAAGACATCATTCTAGACCTTGCTATGAACATACTAAAGAGTACTAAAGGAAGAATATTTCTAAGGGACTATTGAGTAGAGAAAGAAGATCCCCTTATGTTGTATGTGTAGGTGTTGTGGGTGCCAGAGATCTGCTTTATCTTTAGGAATCCTTACATTGAGATACTTGGTTCAAAAAATCTCTTGCCTAAGATAAATATTTTCCTTGAGGTGTTCTTATAATACCTCTTCTCCCTTGTGGTATTATAGCATGGCTAGGGGGTGGCCTATTGTAGAAAGATTAAGTACAATAGAGCTTAAGGTTGGGTGGAAATTCGTTATGCCTCAGTCAATTGGCTGGTATACATCATTCAATAGATAAGTCTATTATATTTGTTCTAAAATTCTGATATATATATATATATATATATATAAAGACATCAATAAGTGTTTTATCTTTGAGTTTTGGAAACTTTCTATATATTTTCTATGTGATCAAGAAGTAACCTTGGTTAAAAGAATCATATTGATATCCTTTTGAACTTTCTATGTGATTTAAGGGTTATGCATTGTTAAAGAATCATATTTAAAGTTTTTTTGTACTTATGTGAAAATTCCAAGCCCTAAGTGACTAAAGTTCTTATGATATCAATCAAACAAGTAGATTGTTGAATTTAATTAATGTAGAAATAAATCTTAGACCATAGAATTAATCACAAAATAGCTAGAAATCAAACAACGAAAGAATTAAATCAATTTCACACAACACAAGTAATTACTCCTTCAAAACTAACTTTTCATTCCTTTGAAAAACTTACAAGAAAACCTCCACAAGCTCCCCAGAAAAAACCAATACACATATACCCAAAAATCACCTCAAACTAAGCAGAACAACATGCTAGGAAAGTACGACCTACTATACAACTGTACAAACGATTGTATGACAATGTTAGTACACATGTATGGATACATACACTACTGTTTGTATGATTGTATGAACTATTGCACGGGACTGCATGCTACTGGAAACTAGTTCCAAGTACTTTCTCCCTCTCTGTCATTCAACCTACTCAATTGCTCAAGCATTCTCGTGTGTGTCTTAACTCTCTAACTTGACTTGTATTTATAGTTTTAGCTAAGACCAAAACCCTAAACTATTTTTGAGATTACTCCTAGTCTAAGTCATGCATGTATGAAATACACTTTTTAGACTCAACTACTAAAAATAAGACTTTCACTTTTAAATTAAAGTGAATTACAAAATAGAAGTTACTTTTTGAAAATAGAATCACTTTTCAAAAATAGAATTACTTTTTGAAAATAACTTTTCCAAAAATATCTCGAACTAATTCTTGTCCAATCTATAATTCTCAATAACTTCTTGGGTGTATCAAGGAATACCCTTTGTTGATTACTATTAATTCACTAAATTGTATGGTATGCATTTAAACTAAATTTGTTATGGAAGAGTTAACTTGTATCTTGAGATTAACAAGTGATTTAAATTCTTGGTTTCACACCATAGAGATCATTTCAATACTCTAAAAATTCAAACATTGAATATGATTATCTAAGCATGCCTATTTGTATTGGCTACTCCATTTATATGTACATTGATACATGTGTGTTAGTCTATATTGGTTGTAATAAAATGTATGCATGTGAAGTGTTTGTAGAAAGGTGTCAATAGTTGAAATAAAACACATGCATGTAAAGTGTTTGTAGAAAGTTATCAATGGCTTAAATAAAATGTATGTCTGCAAAGTGTTAGTAGAAATGTGTTAATGGTTGTTATAAAATATATACATGTAAAGTGTTTGTAGAAATTTGTCAAATGTTGAAATAAAATGAATGCTTGCATATAGTTGTTGTGGGAATCTTTTGGGCATGTAAAATAGTGTTGAGTGTTTTGGGTTGAATGTTTGAGTTGATATGATATAAAGACAAATTGTATATCCTTGTTGGGTATTTTTCTTGGATGAATCTCTTTAGATGGAAAATGTTGTGCAAGAAGAAACTTTCTGCCCTCTTGGGCATAAACACCGAGCTAAGATATCTATGGAACAAATTGATTTTGGTAATGTGCATATAATAGCCTTTGTGCATAGTTCTTATTTTGAAATATTNTCTCTTTAGATGGAAAATGTTGTGCAAGAAGAAACTTTCTGCCCTCTTGGGCATAAACACCGAGCTAAGATATCTATGGAACAAATTGATTTTGGTAATGTGCATATAATAGCCTTTGTGCATAGTTCTTATTTTGAAATATTCTGTAGATAAAACAAAGGTATAATCATAATTTTCATCTCTTGTGGGATTGATATCCAAGATTGTACTATTATGATTAATGGATAGAATGAGTTATGTCACAAGATATCTCTTGAATGGATAATATGATTGAAGTATTATCTTTCGTCATTAAGAAATTGTAGTTTTAATATTTGGGTGAGTGTCTTTAAATTCTTATAGTTTGCAATGAAGATTGCAATATGGGAATGCATTTGTGATATTTGTACAGTTGTAGATAACATTTATGGAGTGCATAAGCATTATGTGTGTCTAGGCATTCATTTGACTATAATGGTCCAATACTTGAATATTTGGTTGAGTTATGATTGGCTTATATAAGGGAGGATAGGTTATGAATCCATAAGGTTGATTCATGTGAATATATCATTGAATGTCATTGCATAGTTTTAAAGAGCTTGGAAGTTACTTTCATAAACATGACATATGACTCAACACATGTTAGGAATNAGAGAGAGAGAGAATGTTCTTTGATGATTTAACTAATGGGTACGTGACAAAATAATATCTGAGCTAATCATTGAATTGGCAAAGGAAACAAAATTTAGTACCCTATATTCTCAATTAGGCACAAAGGAGATTGGGTATGTTACAAGTGGTATCAGAGCATTGGTTACAACACTCAGGGTTTTATGGGCTCAAAGGTGAATTGATGATAAATGCTTTGGGTTATATATATATATATATATATATATATGCACATGAAAGAGTANAGAGAGAGAGAGAGAGAGAGAGAGAGAGAATGTTCTTTGATGATTTAACTAATGGGTACGTGACAAAATAATATCTGAGCTAATCATTGAATTGGCAAAGGAAACAAAATTTAGTACCCTATATTCTCAATTAGTCACAAAGGAGATTGGGTATGTTACAAGTGGTATCAGAGCATTGGTTACAACACTCAGGGTTTTATGGGCTCAAAGGTGAATTGATGATAAATGCTTTGGGTTATATATATATATATATATATATATATGCACATGAAAGAGTAATTTTCTTATGTTTATAACTTTGTTGAGTAAATTTGTTATTTATAAAGAGAAATGTATATGTCTATAAACTTGAATTCATATATATTGATATGAATGCATGAATAAGTTGACTATGGAACAAGAAATAGTCTTGCTATGTTTTGGGTAATTTCATTGTTAACTACTTGAACTCATCTTAAAAGTTATGTTTTGTTGTATTTTGAATACTAGTTTTGAGTGGTTTGTCTGCTACTCTTTAGAATGAGCTAGCATGAAATGCTCTTATAGAAAGTGTGCAAGAGTGTTTTGTATGACATGATATACATCATTTTTTTTTATTGTTGTTGATGCTACCATATAAAAGAGAGGAACATACTTGTGATTATGCCTTTGAAACTTGTCATTTGAATGATGGTAAAATTTTATAAAATAGATTGATCTTCAGTTTGAGTTGAAGCTATATGAATTTTTGCTATATCGTTTAAATGATAAGGTAGGCAGGTTGGTTAATCCATTGGTTGTGAAAAAGTAATTTAGGGTTCTAATTTTGATTGTTCCTCCTCTTGAAATAGGACATTGATTCATGAATTGATTTATCTTGATATTATTCAATTATTGCATAGAAATGAACTTGGTTAATGAATCTTATTGAAATGTAGAAAAGTACAACCAATTGGAATGACATTATACCATTAGACTTTGGGTTGAACTTATCATGCTGAAATTTGTTCCTAGAAATGTTGTAGATGTTGCAATTAGTGAGTATTGTTTTGAGAATAATGATATTTGTGACTCTATTGAGTGAGGTAGCTATATGGAAAACAATTTTGAATATAGGCAATGTAAGAAATACCATGAGAGGAAAAGAACAATTATCAACCAATTAAAAGCTAAATGTTTTGATATTGATTGATCATATTTGAATTTATTTGTTCCAAGAGAGTTGAATTTGAATTTGAATGATTCTAAATCATTTGAATTTTCTCGGTAAGGAAGCTTTCAATAAATTTGATTTACATATGATTAACATACTAAATATATTTCATTTTGATTGAATTCTATGAGTTCCTATGAGGCAACATCTGATCAAGTAATATCAGAAAGGTTGATGGCAACTATGCAGGTATGAAAATTGGTCATGGTATTATAGCATGTGACTTTAAAGGAATTGGGTAAGAATTCCTTCAACCATACTTGATATCTTCAATTGATATATTCATGAGTATGTTTGAATGCATGTATGCCATTGATACCAAAGTGGAGTATGACAAGGAAGGAAGCTTTTGGTATGTAAATATTATTAGGATCATGTGATGCATTCATGCGCTGGTATATCATGATTGAGTTGGTTAATAGTAATAATTGGAGTGATTGAGTCATGACACTTATGCAATTAATTTTGCATTCCATGTGAAACCGAATGCCATGTTATATAACCATGCATGAGGCCATAATGTGTTGGATTTGTAAAAAGCTATATCACTACACAAATATCCGATAAGTCTCCCTACTTGTAATAAATGTTTTGGACTAAAACCTCTTTGCCAATGCTAAATAGAACTAAAGGATTATATTCCTATTGTTGTTCTTAGGTGGAGAACGAAGGTATCCAAATGGTCAAACAAGTAATAGAGAAGTGTATGGATGATGTGTAGAGGTGTTGGTTGAGTACTCCAACTTATCTTCGTAAACCACATGACCTCAAATTATGGTAAGCTTGACTCAATGTGAGGATACATTGAGTGAATATGCATAAATAAACTATGAAATCATACAAATAATGACCCTAGAATTATGAATTATGTTGGTACATATGCTTGATGCATTGAGTGGATTCATGTTTGTAATGCATATATAATGAATGATAGTTTCATATCATTTCACGAGATGAAAAATTAGAAGTGATTGAATTATTAGTTTTATAATTCTAAGATCATTTCAAGGGTTGCTGTAAATGCTACAATGAAAGGATTATATGCATGAATACTCACAGTTGTTTGGTTGAATGAAAGTTCAAACTGCAGGTAGAATGGTCTTGGATATGGAAATGAGTGTAAGTTTGTAATGAAGATTGGGTGCTACCACATGCAAGAGCCAAACATTATGAGAAGAATCTCATACTTGTGAAATACGATTGCTGTATGAAACATATTTGAAACACAAGATTTCTTATTGAAATTATTATGATGATATCTCATGGTAATTGTCTGTATGTGATACAAGTGAGATGATGGAGTTGTTTAGGAAGGAAAGATTATGGCCATTGAAGATAAAAATCATGGAGAGGATGCCAATGTAGTGACATTGGAACCCTATGATATGCCTTGATCATAATTAATAGGTGTTATGTTATGTTAGATCAAGCCAAAGGGATGCCTTGGTTGTAAGACTTTGTAAGCCTCTATACACTTCCTATACGAGGAAGCCTTGGAAAATGATGGATCGCTTGAGGGACTATGTAGTAGAGAAGGGGATGCCTGAGCCTAGAGGGTGAGTGACTACAAGGAATAGGAGACTTGAATGAATCTATTGTGGGATATTCATGTTACATGCTAGCTGGAATCATGAGTGCATTAAGTGTGTTCGAGAAAATATTGAGTTGAATGTTATGTGTGGAAACCGTATGGAGAAGATACATATTTATAAAGATAAGTATTGATATGAATTACATACTTTATCATGTGTTGTGAATATATATGTTTCAATTGTGAACTGAAAGTTCATAGGTTGGAATTCATTTTGATGACATAGTTTATGCATAGAAATGGCTATGATATGCATGTTTATTTTGATTACTATTGTAGGAAAATGCTAGAATGTTATGTACCAAGATAGTTGAGAGGATGAAATTGCAAGTACAATAGAAGAATGAATACATAAACATTGTTGCAATAATGGAACACCAAGGAAAATTATGTTATTCCAAGG
>SNQJ01S0044352.1:25525-49875 GCA_010110895.2 Picea sitchensis | reverse complement strand
CTTCTTCAGAAAGTTTGTTGGGGCAGGATTGGGTCACGAGCAACGATTTGGGACTTGAAGGGGACATGGGTAACGAGTGGGAAATCTATAGGTTTCAACTTATGCATGTTGGCATAGTCCTTAAGGAACATCCTGATGAACTTAAATGGATAGGAGATGACAACGCTGGTATTATTTCTGTGAAAAATGTTTATAACACTCTATCAAATAAATTCTAGCCGAGGAAGACAGAAGGATTGAGAATTCAGTTATGGAAATGGAGATGCCCATTAAAGATCAAACTCTTCTTATGGATTTTAATGGAGAATAAGGTTCTTACTTGGGAAAATCTTCGGAGGAGGGGCTGGTATGGTCTTGGCATATGTTGTCTTTGTGGAAGAAATGAGGAATCGAGCTATCATATTTTTTTGAGTTGCCCATTCACAATTTCTATCCGGGAAGAAGATAAACAAAGTTTTAACTTAGAAAAGGGATGGAATGGTGTTTCTGTTAGTGAGTGTTTACATAAATTGTCTGATCAAAATAAACCAATTAGAGAGGTTGCAACACTCATCTGTTGGTTTATATGGAAGGATAGGAATAAAAAACTCTTTGAAGATATTTTACCCTCGGCAAAAAGAATACTTTTTCTTGCAACAGGTTCTGTAGCTGGGAAGCATAGTATTTCACGGGCTTCTTCAAAAAGATCTCAAGCGATTACTTACCCTGAAGATAAGGTTATATCATGGTTCGATGGAGCCTCACAAATTAAATGAAAACGGTGTGGAGCAGGAGGAGTTATCAAATTAAACAATATAAAGGAATTTCGATGGACTCTAAATTGTATTTCAGGTACTAATTCAAAGGCAAAGCTTATGGGAGCATGGGCAGCCATTACATTAGCAAAAATCCTCGGTTTTCAAGATCTACATTTGATGGGGGACTCCATGATTGTCATAAATTGGCTTAAAGGTAAAGGTATTCTACAAGTAGTCAATCTGGAGAGCTGGAAATACAAAATCATTGACTTATTGCCATTTTTCCAGTCAATTTCCTTCACACATATTTATCAAGAAAAAAACTTCGTGGTTGATGGTCTGTCAAAAATTGCTCTAAATTTACCAGTGAGTCATATCACCTACAACAAATGGACTGATGGATTGGAGGGTCCTAGTTTTATCCTGAATCTGTAATCCTGGATCCTTTTGTTTTTATTTTTTGATAAAGATATATGTAATAGTTTGTTGACTTGACAACTGGCTTGTAGCTGGAATATAACTTTTTCCATGGGTATTAGTTGAGATTTTATAGTATGGTTATGATATTGTGAGTTTAGTACCCATGTGGGATAGATGCATAGTTTTTTTTTATGGGAATTGGTCTCGTGTTGAGACAATGACTGACAGAAAAGCATAGTTTTTGTATGGCATCACAAGTCCTGTATTGAGATAGTCTTTGTAAAAGGATTATATTATCATAAATATAATGTGCAATTTTCTATGGAAAAAAAAGTGCAATTCCATTTAATTTTTTTTAACAATTATGTATCTTGTAAAATTTATTTAATTTTTTTTTAAATTTATTTTTGTATATATAATATATTTGCCTTCTTAGTAATTGATTAAAGAGGATATTGATAAATCTTATTCATACTCCTAAACTAGCACAACTACATTAGTAAAAGTTCTTGATATATGTTGGTGTTATTAGTTTGGAAAGGTTCCAAACTGGAAAATGACTGTGCCTATGGAGTATCTCAACCACTTTTGCTAATGTGGTTTTCTCATAAATGGAAAAGTATAATTATGGAAATTAAATTTATAAGTGTTTAAATTAAATTTTCAATAAAAAACAAATTGCAAGTCATAAATTTAAAATTTTATAATATGTTTGTGTTATCACTCACTTTAGTTAAGTGTGCAGATGTATAGCCTCATAAATGTACATCATGCTTGGTAGAAACATTGAATGTTGTGGGTGGCGGTGTATAAGCCATAAGATATACACCATCCTACACATGATTCAATTCAATGTTGCTTAGAAAAATGGATATTGACAATGGAAAACATATAAGGTAAGAGGTGTTGAGTACCTTAATGATAGAATTTCCTTAATTTTTTTTTGTATAATTGTAGAGAACTCATTCTTCTAGTGTAGCTTATATATCCTTGAAATTACAACCCCTTACAACAACCTTCCGTTAGTGCATTATCATACAGTTTTAGTTTTTTAGATTGTTAAATAACAATATTAATTTAAAAAAAAAATTGTATATTTGGAATCTGCATAGCCCACTCTATTTGTGTCTGTAGTTTCATCGAGATGTATTCATAAATATGGAGGTATTTATGTATTTTCACACCCCACTACGTCTGAACCTAAATCTAAGTCAAGCAATTCATCATTACACCTGAGCGCGCTATGCACAACATCTCTTATGCCTTTTTTTATTTATTTCTTTCCTCGTCCCCCTCATCCCCTTCTCTCACTTACCCATCTACCCTTAACCCTATATCCTCTCTTAATTCCTTCATCCCCTGCACCCCCTCCCTTAACCCTTCTTTCCCACCCTCCTTCTATACCCTCGACTGTCTCTCTCCTGCATCTACCCCTCTCTCCCCTACCCATCTACCCTTCACCCTATCTCTTCCCTTAATTCCTTCATCCCCTCCCTCTACCCTTATCTCCCACCATCCCTTGATATCCTCGTTCTCTCTCTCTCTCCTGCATCTACTCCTCTCTCCTCCTCACTCTGTATCTACCCCTCTCTACAATTATAGAATTGGAAGAGAAACCATGATACACAAATTACACACAGAAAATAGAATTGTATTACTGTATTGCACTCAGATACATCACACTTAAATAAGTGTTTCCAGATCCAACTTATTATAATATTAGAGAGATAGGTTGAGAGAATCTCTCAACATCCTCGAACAATCTCAAACAGATTCAAACCAAATCCAAACCAATTCTATTCTAAGCAATATCTATAAAACCCTCTCGTATTTATTACATTACACTCATTACAAAACTTACAATACAAATTACAATATACATGGCTTTGTCTGGTTCTTGTCTGGATGGTCTTCACTAGCACTTACACTCACTTTGAACTTCTTGGTTTTCTCTCTTCTCTTCCTCACACTCTCAAGCTTCCCATTTCATTCATTTAAAACATAAAAACTTCTGACCATCATTTAAGAACTTGCAATGACCAACAATATTGACAAACTCACTCGTCCGGGATTCCGTAATAAAAGTTGTCAAGTTCTTAACCATCTATGGAGACACTTCCATCTGTCATATATTTATCTTTTGGCTATCCGTTAGTTTGTAGGAGAGTACTCTGTATATAGAATGTAGTCAAAATTTGATCACGAAACTTACCTTTTATAACACACAAAGATCTCATAAAATTAAACTGTAATTGATGCTCTTGAAGCCCAAAGGACAAGAAAACTCATCAACATATAATAGACTCACATAATCAAAATAACATTGTGTTCATGAGGCTTCCATAACTATTGACTTAATTATGTTACTCTATTCTTTAATTGGTTCTGCACTTTCAATTTTACAAAATAAATATGAGACAACAAAAAATCACTAAATTCTATAGAGATAGCAACATTTTCTCTGTAAAACAAACATAATAAATAATACATGACTGTTATCAACGAATGAAGAAATAATCTCCATCGAGGATCATGGAGATTCCTTGAACATTCGCTCACTTACTTTTTGGAAACTCCCCTCATACATCTGGTTGATTTTGTAGAGAAATGCCATGAAGGTCCTCAAAGTGTCTGGAACAAATAGAGGATCCTAGGTGGATTCTTGCTATCCCCCACTCTCTTAACTGAACCTTCCATTATGAAACAATAATATAGGATTTGATGCAAAAGAGACAATCCAAACGAAAACTAGTACTAAATTGGCAGTAGTGAAACATTGTAGGCTTCCTCGAATACCTCTGCTAAGATGACACCAACATCCTGACTGGAATCAAGAATTATTTTGAAATATCTGTTGGCATGAATGGCCTTCTGGAGGAACCAATCTCAAAATCCTTTCTATCATCATCCAAAAGGCCGCAAGAACAATAGGATCCTCGTTCACCTCAGGTAGGAATTACGTCGGGGAGCACTGGCTCTGAGTGCACTAAGAAATCATATGAAGTATCGTGGTTGATGATGCTCCTCCTTTCAATCCAGGTGACAACAACAACTTGAGATTTCTAACTGCAAATTTATATCTCACACTAAGACACACCATAAATCTACACACACCTATACTATTATTCTATGTACAAAGAACAAAACCTCAGATCTCTTCCATCTCCCTGGGCCTTCCCTTGAGGGAGTCAAGCCCATACATGCTCTGATACCAAGATAAATATTGGAATAGCATCCATGATACACAAATTACACAAATAAAATAGAATTGTATTACTCTATTGCACCAAGATACACCACACTTAAATAAGTGTTGTCAAATCCAACTTATTCTAATCTTAGACAGAGAGGTTGAGAGAATATCTCAACAACCTCCAACAATCTCAAACAAATTCAAACCAAATCCAAACCAATTCTATTGTAACCAATATCTACAACATCCTACACATGATTCAATTTAATGTTGCGTAGAAAAATGGATATTGATAACAAAAAACATATAGGGTAAGAGGTGTTGAGTACCTTAATGATACAAATTCCCTTCAAAAAATTATATAATTGTAGAGAACTCATTCTTCTAGTGTAGCGTGTATATCCTTGAAATTACAACCCCTTACAACACCTTCCGTTAGCGCATTATCATACAGTTTTAGTTTTTTTAGATTGTTAAATAACAATATTAATTTAAAAAAAATGTATATTTGTAACCCACTCTATTTGTGTTTGTAGTTTCATCGAGAGGTATTCATAAAAATGGATTTCTTTCTGTATTTGCAGACCCCACTATGTCTGAACCTAAATCTGAGGCAAGAAATTCATCATACACATAGCTCAAGAACACGCACTATGCACATAATCTCTTATACCTTCTTTTATTTATTCCTTTCCCCGCCCCCCCTCATCTCCTTCTCTCACTTACCCATTTCTTTTATTTATTCCCTCATCTCCTTCTCTCACGCAATTCCATATACCCTTCAACCTATATCCTCTCTTAATTCCTTCATCCCCTCCACCTCCCCTATAACCCCTTCTCTCCCACTCCCTCTCTCCCGTGATCTACCCATCTCTCCCTCTACCCATCTACATCGCCACCCTATCTCCTTAATTCCTTCTCTCCCTCCTCTACCATTCTCTCCCAAAGATCCTCGATACCCTTTTCTCTCTCTCTTGCATCTACTCCTCTCTCCTCCTCACTCAGATTCACTCCCTCTCTCTCTAATTTCCCTCCCTTTTTCTCCCCACTTCCTCTTACCTTTCACCTCTCTCTACCCATTGTCTCTCCCTCTCTACCTCCTTCTCTCCCTCTCCCTCATCTCCCAACAATGGAGGACTCATATGTTTGCACTCCCACGTTGTTTAGATTTAACACTTAACATTTAATAGTTTTCTGACGTTTGTGGTTTGAGTACCCCATACTTAGAAGAGTGGAAAAAATAAGTAGTTGGGATATTTTGAGGACCTGACTAGGAGAGCCCCACCAAAGGAGTGGAGATTTTGAAAACTTGACGAGGTGAAGTGCAGTGTGCATTCTATTACATAGAGGAAGTTGATGAAGAGAGGAAAGAGACATTGAACTTTAAGCTGCAGAGAGGAAATTAATGAAGAGAGGAAAGAGACATTGAACTTTAAGCTGCAGAGAGGAAGTTGATGAAGAGAGGAAAGAGACATTGACCTTTAAGATGCATTGATCAGTAGAGGAAGTTGATGAAGAGAGGAAAGTGACATTGATCTTTGCAAGGGTGCAGACATTCGATTCAAGTATTTACATAAGAATGACTTATATGTATTCATTTCTATTTAATTCTAGGTTTTAAATTTATAAGCCTTTTGAAATATGATTGTTAGTAGATATGGTCGTTGCAAACATAGATAATTTTTTCATATTTCTGTTTAAATTGACTTATTCATTGGTAAATAAAATCACTGCAAGAACACTTTCAACAAATACCTTAGTCCTCATACTGGAGCAGGGTGTACACCCATTGGAAATGGGCACAATTAATGATCTTTTAACCTTAAATCCTAATCCAATGGATACACATTGAAGATGTTGGCATAATCTTAGTCGTCCTCCAAAATCAATGAATATGATTTATAGTTCATAACTTCCTTGCATTTATGAAGGCATCCTCATAACATGCTTACTTTTTACATTTACCTAATGACATTAAAAATTACCGTAAGGATATATAATTTGGCCATTTAAATGATTGAGGAGGATTAATATCTATGCATGCCACGTTTATATAATTAAGAAACACTCTGCACACGTTTCATTTTGGGGGGGCATGCATTTGTTTCTGATGTTTGAACCGCCCTCTGATGCCACGACCTATACGCATTCATTTCTCATGTTTGAACCACCCTTTGATGCCACGACCTTGAACCACCCTCTCATGCTACAAGGACTGAACCACCCCTTTTTCCCACTTCCTACACTTAAAAAATTACCAGGTTATTTTCCAATTTACAGACAACCGCATTTTCCATGCATTCTCTGAGTCATTTCACCTCCTACACACGTTTTTCCCACCTCCTACACTTAAAAAATTACTAGACTATTTTCTAATTTACAGACAGCCGCATGTACGATGCATTCTGTGAGGCGTTTCACCTCCTATGCACATTTTTCCCACCTCCCACGCTTAAATAATTACTGTGCTATTTTCCAATTTTTAGATGTACCTACATTTTCCAATTTATAATTCTTTAAATTTACAGACAACCACATGTACAGGAAAATAACTATTATTGTTTACACGGGGAAGGGCGTTGGAAATTTCTCGCCAAAGTAGCCAGTATGTAAGATTAAACCTCTGTGAATACATACATCTTTGATTGCTTAACATTTGCAGGGGCAGTTTTGACTATTTTCTGTGTCGTGGATTCTTATTATGTAATGTAATGACCACTTACGGAAACAACACACATCAATTTGTAATGTATATATTGTGCAGGTATCAAGAGAACTAGAAAGAGCTACAACCTAAGGTGTCTTAACTATCTTCGACCTAATCTCAAACGCGACAAGATAAGTCTTGAAGAGGAGAATTTGATTATCAAACTCCATGACCTTTTGGGGAACATGTATGTAATTGCTAAAATTAGACCTCAAGACAATAGTATATCTTAGACTAAGGGGAACAATAGTATGTAATATGTAACAAATTAGGCCTGCACTATATGCAATAAATTAGACCTCACTATAATCTTTATTGTTAAATTTAATAAAGATTATATGTAATAAACTATGTGCACAATAGTATGTAATACGTAATAAATGGTTTATATATGTAATTGCATCTTTTACAAAAAATGCCTTGTCCATCTACTCGTACCTACATTAGTTAAATATTTATCCAAATTTCAATTGTTCAATCATTAAATTAATCGATGGTGGCATTTTTATATTCAAAGGTCTAGATGTGTGAATACAAATTTCACTTTTCCATCTTGATTGACATAGATTAGACCTGCACTATATGCAATAAATTAGACCACACTATAATCTTTATTGTTAAATTTAATAAGTATTATATGTAATAAACTATGTTCACAATAGTATGTAATATGTAATAAATGGTTTATATATGTAATTGCATCTTTTACAACAGTTGCCTTGTCCATATGCTTGTATCTACATTAGTTAAATATTTATCCAAATTTCAATTGTTCAATCATTAAATTAATCGATGGTGGCATTTTTATATTGAAAGGTCTAGCTGCGTGAATACAATTTTCTCTTTTCCATCTTGATTGACATATTTTACAACGTGACTCACAAAATCTCACAGCCATGACTCACAATCTACAATATGGATTCTCAACCATTTTTATATTCAAAGGTCTAGCTGCGGTGTGAATACGATTTTCTTTTCCATCTTGATTGAATAAATTATACCTCGCATCTATATGCAATAATTAGACCGCATCTATAATCTTTTATTGTTAAATTTAATAAAGATTATATGTAATAAACTATGTGCACAATAGTATGTAATGTACAAATTAGACCTCGCACTATAATAAACTATGTGTACCTTTGGAGACCGCATTAACATATATATTAAGTAAATTGATGTGTTTGGCTCGGTGAATGGTCACTACACATATTGGCACCTGTGATCGAAAATAGTCAAACCGGACTCACGATGTTAACCAATCACAAATGTATGTATTCACAAAGGTTTGTTCTTACATACTGGATCCCCATTAGAAATTTCCGTGCTCCATCCCCATGTAAACCGTTAAGAACCAAATATCAATATAGTATAGAAAACCTCAAAAAGTACCAATGCCTTGAAAAGGAGATAATTTCTATTAATAAGTCTCTTTGAGGGGGCAACCTACTTTAATTCCAATTTAAAATGTTCAAGTACTAGATGATTCAAATGAAAAATGTCTCGCTGGTATATATAGGAGACTAGAGGTATAACTACATAACCAATGGCCTAAAGCCGAATATAACAATAAAATAATATCAAGTAATATATATATGTGCCCCAATTAAGGTAATGAGCCAATATTAGGGCTTAACATGCCCTTCCATTTGAGACAAGTGTTTTCCGTAACACTTGAGTAACTCTAGATGCTTCATATAAAGACTCCATCTTCCCAAGTGGAATCTTCACCTAGCTCCATTTAATGAGATAATTCAAATGATCTATTCCCTCAACTAGTGAATTCTCAGGTCGATGGCTTCAGTCTAACATGATTCTTCCTTCCTGTCAAGTTCCCCGCAATATAGTTTGAACTAGGGATCTGTCACCTATAACCTCTTTAAGCATGAACATGGAAAAATGGGTGTACTCTCGTGAAGATGCGTGCAACTCCAATTTGTAGGCGCCATATAGTACCAATCTTTTGCAACACCTTATAAGGGCCATAGTAACTTTGCGATAATTCTATTATCCTTCTTGGCTTGTTTGTGGGACATTTGTTTGTATGGTTGTGGTCTTTAAAACAATTCAATCCTCTACTTCAAAACTTCTTCACTAATGCATGTTGATCTACCTTGTTTTTCATGCAATTTTGTGCCATGGTCGTTGTCCTTTAAGATTGAGAACTTTTTGTTGATTCTCATGATCTTCCAATCGCTGAACCTTAGATTTTTCTTTAGAGAAGCAGTGATGAAGGGAGGGTGGTATCCATAAAGTGCCATAAATGGTGTCATTTTTGTTGGGTGATGAAAGGAAGTGTTTTACCACCATTCCTTAAGGGTAACCATTTGAGCCATTGTGTTTTGTTTATCGAGACAAAGAAACGTGGTTGTAGACTTCCGTGACATTTTTTCACTACCTCGATTTGTCCATCATATTGAGGATGATAGGATGAGCTATGAGCCAAATTGAGCACCCAAGTAAACAAGAAAATAATTATGTCCAAAATGTCCAAATTGAAGATGGGATCTCCTCGGCTTCACCACAATAATCTTGTGGGATTTCAAGTGTAGATAGTTCATGAACTATCTCCATGAATGAGGTGGAAACCGTGACTAGCTTTGAAGGGATGAGAGAGTGAACAAAAGTGTGCGCACTTGGTCGTACCCATCAACAATCACCATGATGACACTCTCTTTCCTTCGTAATTTGGGCAACCCCTGCATGAAATCCATGAAACCTCCTCCCAAAGATTGGACTTGGGATGGATACTGGTTGTAAAATAACTGGGGTCTTAATTGTTTCCAATTCCTATTTGTTGGCAAACCAAACATTCTTCCACAAACCTTTGAACATCAATTTTAAGGCCATCCCAAAAATATCCTTTCTTGGATTCTATGGTAGGTTTTCAAAATCCCTGAGTGCCTCCTATTGGAGAGGTGTGTACAGGTGGATAAACTGAGTGCTGACACAAATCCCATCTCCTCCTCCCTAGATCCAATCTCGATCTAGAACAAAAATGTGATGTAATAATACACTTCTCCTAGATCTAGACTATTGAATGAACTAAGAAACTAGGATCATGGACATACCTTATGAATGCTTTCCTTATGTCTCTGTTGTTCCAAGCTTCCACCTCTTGCATGCAACTGCCTGTGACATCAAACACAAGACACAAACCAATCACAGCAAGTGCATTAATATATTCAATAACTAGTCTATACATATGATCAAGGAATTATGTAATAAAGTGGACATCATCTTTATGGAAAGGGACATATTATTGTATCGAATTAATTGAAAGTGAAACTACAACTTGAGCCTTGATGTCAGAGGTCTCCTTTCAACGGCTTCTAGCTCCACTACAATAAACACACTTCCTCATGCATGAAGAAAATCAACCACCTAGGAGATCTTGTCAAGGTCTCTAGTTGTTGTAGCATCACTCCTCCATGCTACCATGCACTACTCCTCCAATCAATCTCTTTAAGTGCTTTGCTTCAGCTTATTCTTCTTCTTCTTCTAACCCTTTCCATGAGTAATCTCTTCAATATATAGGAGAAGATAGATTAGTTACTTGGATAGGAAATGATCCTAAGATATCCGAATGTCAAGACTAATAACCATTCAAGTTAACTCTCATTTTCTTGAAGATTCCCTTCTAGAATGTTTGAGATTTTATCTTTTTCCTTCTTTTCCGAACATGTTCGCACTCCTAGGCTATTAATTACAAGGTAAACCCTTCACCTAGCCTTTAAAGAAGCTCATGAATTGTACCTCAAGTAGTGTATACATGGGTAGCCTCATGGAATATCCTTTAAAAAGCAAGATTGGAAGTGCATAAATGTAATTTCTTTCAGGAAAGTGTTCTTAGGGAAGAGCTTGATTTTCCATCATCATGAAATTATCATGACATCATCTCAATGACCAAAAATGTGGATAACAGCAGTAATTCCATTAGCAATCTTTGTTTGATAGAGTCCTTAAGAAGTTATCTTTGCACCATAGTGAATCATTTTCCATGTAAATGTATCTAATATAACTAGAATCCTGTTGTAACCTTTGTATGAGAGTCCACACTTTTCCGTAATTCTTCCATTCATCCCTCACTTTGCTTCTGTTATCTAATTGGGTTGGATGATCGATAGCACAAAGAAAGGCCTTTAACATCTTCATCCTTCTTGAGTAGAGTGCATCTCACAACATTTTGCTTCCCTTTATAAGTAGACGCATTTCAAAATCATAACCCAATATCTTGGTTACCTATTTTGTTGTTCTTCCTAAGATAGTCTTGTTCCAAGAAGTATTTAAGACTATCATGATCTGCTTTGGACCTTGAAGTGCCCACCTATTAGGTAAGGACGCCATTCTTCAATGCATGTAGTATTTCCATCATTTCCTTCATAAATGGGTTTTGTGTAAGTCCTTTCCTTGAGTGGTCTAATTTCAAAAAGCCAGGGCCTTCCTTCTCGCATTAGGACAAGACCAATTCCATTTCCAGAGGTATCACATTCCACAATAAAGGTTTTTTGTGGAGTCTCCGAGTGGTCAAGACATGAGCTTTGCATACATCACCTCTTTGCCCTTCAAAAGCTTTAGTTGCCTCGAGTCCATGAAAATGAATCCTCATAGTTAGTGACGCGAAGGTTATGCTATTCTTCCATAGTTCGGAATAAACTTGCGGTAGTAACCATTCAAACAAAATCCTCTTAAGATTCTTCTAATGTTTTGGAATTGGACTACCCATCATGGTCTTAATCTTGTTAGGGTCTACCTTGACACCTTCAAGGAGATACACATGACCCAAATACTCTACCTCCTTTACTCCAAAGAAACATTTGGATGGTTTGGCATATAGTTGCTGCTCCTTAGTAGTTGTAGAACCTTGTCAACATGTCACACATGATCCTCCCAAGACTTGCTATAGATTAGTATATCATCAAAAATACTAACACAAATTTTCAAGGAAGGGCTTGAAATGGAATTCATCAACCTTTGGAAATGTGGAAGGTGCATTTGTAAGTACAAAAGGAATGACCAAAAATTCATAATGGTCTTCAAGTGAGTTCCAAATGTTGTTTTTGGATATCTTCCTTCATTCTGACCGATGATACCCTCAACTAAGATCCACTTCAGGAAATAGATTTCTCCATGTAGTTCATCTAACAATTCATCAATGACGGAATGGGAAACTTTATCTTTAATAGTGATCTTGTTGGAGCTCTCTATAATCGTGGACACATACCATAGCAACCATTCTTCTTGAATACCATTAACACTGTGCAGAGTAAGAACTTTGGCTAGGGTCTAATAATGCCTCTACATTCCTTCAACCATGCTACTAATTTCACTCCTTTCTCATGCACAAGATTCAGATGGGTCCTGATGTTAGAGGAACACTCCCAAGAATTAGGTGAATTTCATGACTAAGGATTTTGAGGGAAGACCTTTGGGAATATCTCTCAACACTTTGGAATGCTTATCAATGATCCTTTGAGATCTTTAGAATAGATGGCTTAGATGTTTGAACATCTAGTGAGCATAGTTGTGCAATAACACCTTGATGCCCCTCTTTCAATAATTTTCACAGCTACTAGAGCTTATCACCTTACCGAAGCTTCCCCATGAGATACCTCTTAACTCAATTTTCCTTCAATGAAAATTTCATGAAAAGTTCTTGAAAATTAAAAGCCAATTATTCCTAATGATTGTAACCATTGGATTCCTAGTACAACATCCGGCATTCACCCATGGGTATAGAAATCATTGGAATATTCATTACATACTCCCCCATAGTAAGATTGATCTTATTTCATTTTCCTAAGTAATTGATAGTTCCTCCATATGCAATCATTACTTTGAAACCGGTGTCGGATATACAAAGCAAATTGAGAGCTCTAATAATTTATAGTGAATTAAATTATGATAATCCGGAATCAATTAAGACTATTACCTTTTTCTTTTGATGTATCCTTTGATCTTGAGGGTTTGAGGAGCAATTCCAGCCCAATGTATTACCTAATATTGTGGAGTCAACCTCATACCTAAATTGATCTGCTTTCATCTTGAGACACTCTGTTCTCTTCTTCCCTCTCACAATCCATGTAGAATAATTTCTCTCACAACACTTATGTCCTCCTTTACCTTAATTTGTTGTCACAAATTAAAGAATAAACCTTTGATTTTATTTCCTCCAATTGAGTTGAGGTGTCAACCTTGTAGGTTGAGGTGTTTTTAGAAGAAAGAGCATTGTTCTCTCTCTATAGATGTTGGGATTGGTCCCTAGTAGCCAGACATATTTTTACTTTCAACATTTTTTTTACACCTTAAATGCATTCTCCTCCAATGATTTGGGTTCCCAAAGGAGAACCTTTATGTTGAATGTTTTCCTTTAAAGTTCCTAAGGAATACATCAATCAAGTGCTAATATGGAATATCGGGTTACCTTATATTCAATCTTTGGAAGTTCTCACGTGCTCTGTAAATGAACACTTTTGCTTGATATTTATCAATTGGCTACAAGAAGGTATTGCTCGATCCCTCATAGTGTGCTATCATTCTCATTCATGAAATTGTCCAAGGACGCATTGATCCATGAGAACACAGCCTACCTATACCATACAATTGGATTAGGTTCTAAATATAAAGAAGCAATTGCACCTTTGTGTAGTGGTATTCATATGGAGATCAAAGAATTACTCCATCCAAAGTATCCATGTGGATTGGGTCCTACATCAAACTTCCTCATATCAATCTTAGGGAACTTGGTTATCTTCAACCCAATGTTGAGTTTCTCCATTCTGATTCACCTTCCTTGTGTCCTCATCATGAATTTCATGGGATGCATTTTCACTTTCAGTGTCTCCTCGTTACAAATTTTTCAATACTTCCATGATTCCCTTTAAAACCCTCTACATCATCTCTGTAGTTCATATTTTGTTTCATCTCTTGTAACCGCTATGTCACTACTGATTTTTTCACCTTCATCAAGAGACCAAGCAGGATTGTCCTGAGGCTTCATTTGGTGTAGAAGTTCCCTTTGGGTGGCATGTTTGTAACCCTAGTTGGATAAATGCTTAAGAATTATAAAGTAAAACTAATTAGGGGATTAATTGTGTTAACAAGGTACACTAAAACAAACATGATTTAATGATATTAATTAAATAAATAAATAAAAAAAAAAAAAAAAAAAAAAAAAAAAGATTAATTAATTAATAATTTAACTACAAATTACATTTAATAATCCCTATGCATAGGGATTTAATAGATTAATGGTATATGATATATAAAGGTTACATACCCAACAAGGGATAGCATGTTAGTCCCGAGAAGATAAACATTAAAGGAAGGATTAGGGAGAAGGACGAGGGCGTAAGGGAGTAAAGGAAGGAGTCATAGGGAGGAATAAGGGAGGAAAGGGAAGTGGAGGTGAGGGACATCTCACTGAGGGGACAGAGGATGCATCTGTGGAGGACTCTGGAGATTTGGTAGGAGCAATAGAGTTCTCCGCCTACCCTTTGGATCGGGCTTGAGACCCCAAGCCAATGGAGGTTTTGGGCATCTGGGGCTGGATATCCATATATCTTGGAGCTTGTAAGCTCTAGTTATGTGAGGATAGTAGGTTTGGGCAGTTGTTCTTTGTTTGTGGTTGGGTTGGTTTGTGTATCAGGTAGCAGGAAGGCAACAAGGCAAGGAGGCAACAAAAAATTAGCATTAGAATCATGTAATTTGTTAAACTATGTGTTTATTTCATTCCCCATAAAATCATTATTCATTGATAAATTTAAGCATCAAGTTGTTATTATAAATATTGTTGTTATGTTATGAAGTTATTATCTCAGTTCAGGAAATAAATTGCTTATGGAAGTAAATGATGTTTAGAAATATTTGGTCATACAATGTTGGACAAGTATCACTTTGAACCTTGATTTTGAGGTGGTTCCGCTAGACAATCTTTCTTCTATTGTATCTCCCAAGTTTCTTGGGCCCTTCTGGTATGGAAATTTCTTTTATATAGTTATTTGATATTTCATTTGGTAATGCCACATGTCTGATCAAAATTACGCTAAGTGAATTCACTTTAACTTCCACAACTTGGCTTCATTTTGGCCTTTCTAGAGATTCACTTGTAAGGATGCCTCCACGACAAAATAATTGATATAAAATTATGAAAAAACATACCATAACTACTAAGGATTTTCCATTATCCAATGAAACCATTCCCACTCAATTTGGATATTCTAGGGAAGAAGTTATGATTGTTTTAATTGAAACATCTTCTTCTGACTAGTCAATAGGACTAGTCATATACCCCTATCTTGCCACTGGGTGTATATACAAATTTTAGAAGACCCAGAAGCTGAAATTATTTTACCAATGCATGACTTCTACTACTTTATGAATATCCTCCAGATTATATCTAAAACATTACATAACATTTTTATAGTGAAAATTCCAAGAATGAACCATTTGAGGATGATTCCAACCCTCATCTTGTATTGTGTTGTATCTCCAAAGTATATATACCCTCGGTTACACTTTGAACCCAACGTACCTTGATCCGGCTAATAAATATCCTCCAAGACACTCCTTCAAACATTAGAAAAAAAATTATAGCTTAAAATTCCAAGGCAGGTCTCGGGATGTAGTACAAAACTCCCAAGACCTTGTTCTATACCATATGTTAAGAACCAAATATCAATATAGTATTAGAAAACCTCTTAAAAAGTGCACTCTCAACGTTTGAAAAGAGAGATAATTTGATAATATGCCTCTCGAGGGGGCAACCTCCTTACCCCACTTAAAATGTTCAAGTAATTTAGATGATCTAAAATGAAAATGTCTCCTTGGTATATATAGGAGACTAGGAGGTATAATTACAACTAATGGCCTAAAGCTGACATAAATAAAATAACATTACTATTATAATATGCCCCAATTAAGGGGTAATGAGCTAATATTAGATTAACATAAACTTTAGTTTCCGGGAATCAAGCATGAAAGTTCCAATGCCCATAGCCGAGAAAGTTCCAACACCCATCCATGTCCTCTTGGATAGTCCATGGACCCTTCCTCCTCCAATGTCCTCTTGATATTCACCTATAGAAAATAACCACCAATTATTATCCTCCATTAAATTATCCCACACCTGTGGAGTTTCTTCAAATTCTAATCAAAATACTCTTTTTTTAATGACGTGACTTGATGAAAGAAGAGAGACTTATCACAATCATGTCTTCTTATGGACTAGCGGTGTCCTCTTCTCTATTGAAATATGTAGAACCAACCCTATCAATGGAATAATAAAAATCTACCAAAAACATGAAAAATTAGAAAAAACTCACACAAGTCTTAATTCATTAAATTCAACAAGATTAAATATCTAAATAATACATTGTTAAATTCAAATAAAATTAGTGTTAAATTTTAATAAAGATTATATGTAATAAACCATGTTGTAACTTTTTCAAAGAAGACAGCCATAGAAACTTGATGAAAGTATCAATGGCTATCAACTATCATTGTATTGAGCATTTACATGATTTTGTCCTACTGTAGTGTTTAATTTTTTAATTGTGTGAGTGTTATATTTTCGTTTGTTTTATATCACTACAGTGAAAGTAATATTTCTTTGAGTTATTTAGAATTTGGAAATTGAACTTTGATCAGTGGAAAAAACCCAACCTATCATCTTTGTAAAGTTAGAAAGTCGACTCAATCTTCATTAGCTTGTACCTTCAGTAACAATTGTCGTCAAAATTCAGCACATGTAAACCTCGTCATTAAATTGCTGGACACGAAAACAAGCCGCAATTTGTTTGGACATGATAGGGTGAAACGTACATTAATCCTTTCCCAGTTTTTCTTAGTTAATTGCATGGGTCACATAGGAAATAGGGTTATAGGGTTGGAGTTGATATTCCGTAGATATTAATATTGAATATCAATGATATATAGAGCACCCAACCCTAAAACCCTATTTCCTCAACGACTTCAATAAAATCGATTGCGATTGTAGACAATCACATTTTTAAACATTAACTTAAATTCCTCAGCGTTGGTGTATTTTGAATTTTACCGCTGCGTTAAGTTTGTATAGCATTAAATGTTATTCGTGACCTAATACTTGCAGAGAATTTATCGTTCTGCAATCACAAAATACCCAATAATATTATTGTTAAATTAAATAAAATTATTGCTAAATTTCATAAAGATTATATGTAATAAACTATGTTGTAACTTTTTTCAAATAAGACAACAAATAAACTTGATGCTAAAGTATCAATGGCCATCAACTATCATTGTATTATATTTATATTTATTTTGTCATGTTGTAATTTTTTTTTTTTTTTAATTGTGTGAGTGTTATATTTTCATTCATTTTATCTCACTGCGGCGAAAGTAATATGTGCTTGAGTTATTTAGAAATTGGAAATTGAACTTCGATCAGTGGAAAAAACCCAACCTATCATCTTTGTAAAGTTGGAATATACTACACATTTAAATCAAGTTGAAAATAATAAAACTACACTATTGAACATATCACTTTCAAGAACTTTTTTGATGGAATCGATCATGAACGAATGAAAGAAAACTCAAACTATCCTCCTAAATTATACTGCACACTCATAAATTGACAGAGTGAATATATGCAAGTAGCTAACAATGAATGCAACCCAATGAATGATGCTTTAGAATGTATAGGACCACAGGTGAGGATCTGAATGTCATTTATACTCATCTGCACAGGATGCCCAACACGCTAATTTAGAGGCTAGTGATTCGGAGATCGAAATCATCCGTATTCCGTGCCAAAATGGACATAGTAAAGGAGCTGAAAGGATATGCTTAAAAAAATATCTAATGTTTTAATAAACCTTAATGCACATGAATGACCATTGATACGACATTAAGAAACCTTAGTTCACGTGGAATTACCATTTCCAGCCCCATTTCTACTTTTTAACTTGTGGATGAATACCTAATTTCATTTATAAACTTTGATTAGGGTTTTTGTTATAATTAAGGGTTTATGTTAGAATTAAGGCCACATAATGGTGAGTGGTGAAATCCTTTGGACAATTATGTTCATATCCATCAATTGATTTTTTTTTATATCATAATTGCAATAACTGTTTATCATTATTAATCATATTGAATGACTCTTTATCATAATTGCATTTAATGTTTATCATTATTAATCATAATTGAATGAATCTTTATTATAATTGCAATGATTGTTTATCATTGTATATCATGTAAGCATGTAAAAATTTGAACTACAGGGTCTTTTCATTAGAGTCTCACGTCTTCGTCTTCAGTTGACATGATAAATGGAAATTCAAGTTTCATGTTTGTTCATTAAATTCTTACAATTTAGACTTTTAGATTACCCTAATAGTGAATGAATTGGAAGAAAATTAATGTTTGTATTATTATTCTGTATATGTTTACTGTAAATATGATAAATATAAAATCACCTAGAGAAAATTGTTTAGCGACATCTTCCTTTGGCAATATCTATGCATATTTTTTGGGTGTTAAACCCTCATCTTCATTGCAATGGATGTTTATTAGAATGGTTATTTGATATATTTTACAAGGTTTCTGTTTTACATTTCATTCTATAATAGTTATATTCACTTTACTCGTATTTTCTCAGTTCTAGGACACTCCTTCATATCGTTATGGATCCAACCATATGGAGTTGTTTGCCATTCCATATTTTGGAGCTGATATTTTATTGCCTCCCTTTTTCAGTGTTGACAATATTTAGAACCATTTGTAAACACTGGAATGCTATTCTATAGACCCCTTCATTCCTCACCCATTGTCATCGACTTTCCTATAAAGAAATTGGTTTTCTAATTCCTTTTCTCTATGGTGAGAAAGGTTACTTCCTAGGAGGATACTTTCATAAAACTCGTCGCGTTTGTCATTTTCATGTGCCATTTATAGATTCCATATACACAATTGAATGCACAATTCGATCGATGATTTTGTTATCTTTACCAACATCCATTTATGAAGTCATTCAAAAACATAGGTTCTATATGGGTTGGAGACTAGCGTTTCTTTACACTCTTGGAAAATGTCAGTGCTAGAAAATATGAATGGGTTGTTTTACAACATATTTCGAAAAACATGCAATCAAACATGGGTTGTTTGTCTCTCATCAATTTCATGTGTAGTAGCCTTGACACGGTGTGGAGGAGTACAAACATTCCTTATGGTGGCACTACACCTCCAAAAGAGGCAGTGGTCTATAAAAGTAAAAATTATTGGTTGTATTTGGACAAAGATTATGAAGACTACCCCCGCTATGGGTACACTATATATTGGACGGATCTTTTAAATAATCAATGGGGTTTTTCTTTTGTTCCAATCGCAGACATACAATGTATGTCATTGGAATTATACAATAACCAAATTATATCCCTCATCAGTGATGGTTCCACCTCTGTTTGGTCTATTGAAGAAGTGGATAATTTTATATTTGGTCAATCATCTATTGAACGAAGTTTGGAGTCTTTTGAGGATGACTCGGGATTCAAATGGAATTTGTTGCAACACCTTTAAACAAACATAAATATAAAATGTCCTGGATATCTTCCATTTTGAATAGTGGACATGATAGTGTTCATGTGCAATAACAATGAAGTTCCACTCATGTTCTATGATTTGATGACCGACTCCTGTGTCCCAACAAATATCACAAATGTATCCATGTTACAAAACTCTAGGTTGAGATTTCCATTTCAAGACCAGTGCAATGATTTGATTGAAAATGGAAATGTTTTCCCATTACTTCCAAACATGGATTTTGTTGATGACATTCCACCATTGGGAATAGAGTTGTTGGCTTAGTCTACTTTTCCTTATAATAAAGAATTGATAATATTATCAAACATGTTGTACTTCTCCTACAAGTATTCATGTTCCTTTATACATTTTCATATTTTTTACTTTCATATTCCACCATTCGGATTATACTTGATATTGTACTTGTTTTAGAAATGTTCATATTCCATTATCAATTGTGATAATTTTCACTTTCATATCATTGTCGTATGTATTGATATAAAGATTTCACCATTTTCCCCAACTTTTTTATAATTGCAATTGTATATATAGTTCCTATTGACATTTGTTTATGTTTCTTAATTATGTTTAATAATTATTCATTTTATCCTATTGTATAAATGTTTATTGAAGGCACAAGAAATGCCAATATAATCATGTTGTATTTTTTCCTTTTGTAGAAATGTCTACTGAAGGCACACGTAAACATATTACGAAACGAACTCAGTCTTCGACAACATGTGAGAGGAGAAATGAACTTCATCGTTTACGGTATCAACAAAACAAAGATGCAATAAATGAACATAGAAGAGCTTTGTATCATACAAGAACTAGTTGAAATAATATTGAAAATGATTTTCTCGATAGTCGTAACTATCAAAGTTTAGATGCTATCATGCGAACAACAATACCTATTGATGTTTCTTTCCCACAATCGTTTCATACTCTAAATGTTTCTTATGTTCCACAATCTCATAACAATGTCGTCTTCATTGCCAAAACTTCTGATATTCCAAAAGATGATCATGTTCAAAACCTAGATTCAAATGACAATCCTCAATCTTCTACAAATGGAACTCCTATATTACAACATTAAGGAAGGCTGAAAAACCTTCATGGTAGAGATCTCAAAGACATTCAAAATATAGGGCCATCTGAATTTGTGGGTGACAGTGATTTTGTTGCCAATTTGGTTGATAATTTGAAACCTTTACCTGTTGTTGTTGGATCTTTGTCTCCTCTCCCAAATTTTCGAGCAAATATCCTTCCACCAAAAAAATCAATTAGAACTATTTCACTTGGAACAACTAAGGTATTCTGGTGCCATAATTCATAGTCACATTTTTGCATCAAGATCTGTTATATAGATTACTAAAATTAGTAAATTAACATTTATTTTCTCCTTATTGGCAACAAACTAACCATTACAATAGTGGTATAGAAATCAACGAACAATATATTCCAACAACACATGTTCAAACTCAAGGGGAGCATTCTCATAACCTTGGTCTAAGTCAACCAGGACCATGTTATTCGCAATATAATGTAAATGTTCATAATTTTCATTCCTTTTTTTAATTTTTCATTCACTTCTAAGTTAATAAGTTGAAAATTAACATTTTTATATCTTTTTTTACTAGGACACCATTCAATGCAATCAAAATAGAGATATGCACTCAATAAATTCAAGGGAAAGAAATTTTGGAAGCAATGCAACAATTCCTCTTGGACAAAATTTGGGTAGGGCCTCTGACATTGGTCCTGAACATGCTATGTTTTCTAGAGTTCATATCCATCAAGTGAATCAAATTGCTTTCCATCATTTTCATACAAACACGATCGAAGTTCATAAAAAAATTCAAGCTAAGATTGATAGCCTCTCCATTGTGCAAATGTTCCATGTTTGTCATGAATCTTATCCTGGAATCCAAGTTTTGAGAGGGTTTGAAGGCCCTATCTGCAAAAGGTGCAAATATGAGCGAGGTTCCCATTGTTTCTCTCATTGTAATAACATGGATTCAGGTGACCAACCTCATGTTCTAAATGTTATTACCCAAGTTGAAGATATGCTAATAGCAAGGGTTAATCCAATACTGCAAGTGACACATGCTTGTGGTGGGAAATATAAATATAGTGGTCACACAATTATCTTTCCATAAGATATTTCCATGTTTGCAAGAAACCTTCCACGACGTGTTGACGATATTGACATCCTCATTGTTAGGTGACACAGTGCACAATCTAAACATTATGAATGTTATGTAAAGAGATCACGAGTTTTGGATGCATTGTGTTACAAAATTCAAATGGATAAATATTAGAGGGATGTTCAAATCGACATGGATTCACTTGCTTCTCTCCCTGAAAGTCCAACATATGTGTCAATTAGGATTAAATTTCTTGATTTTGATATTCAAGAAACATAGAGTAATGTTTTTGACATTCAAGAGTTGGCTCCCAATCGTTTGCATGCCCATCCTTTATCTTTTGTTGATTGACTACCCAATGAAGGGAGAGAAATGGAAGAAATAAGAACATTCATTCAAAATGAAGATTCCACACCTGTTGAACGATTGGACTGGCGAGATATTGGTTTGTCTCTCATCAATGAATATAATACAGAAGGGTTATTGGACATGGCTTTCCCCACATTTTTCCCCACTAGTGAGGTTGATTGGTTGGATCCTCGTATTTGTAATATTCAACTGCATGAATATGGATTACATCTTCTCATATACTTTGATCAAAGATTTGGAAGCCATCCAAGGTTTCACTATTTCTTATTGAACATGATTATGCACCATCGTAGCCAGGCAACTGCTGCAGTATTTGTAAAGAAGAATATACATGATAACTCACCTACAACCATTCTAGACTTGTGGAAACAACCCGTTGATTTACCTGACAATAAGTTGATTGAGCATCTTATGCGTTTTGGTTCTACTCTTCGAGGTACAAGGGCCTATTGTACAAAGTGTTGTGATGAATTCACTGACGTGATTACTCAGTTGGGTTGTCCAACATTGTTTTTTACTTTGAGTGCAATTGCCGAAAAATGCACATTCTCGTCGTTTAAATGAACATCGTAAAAAAATTGAAAATGTCATCCAGTACCTGCATCTTATTGCCATGTATATGCACCAAAGATTTCAAATATTCGAGGAAGAAGTCATAAAAAAAATCTTAAAGCTAAAGACATTTGGTACATGTTTTTTTTGATGGATTTCTACTTTTTCATTTACCTTGACATTCCTCTTGTACTCTTCTAGATATGTATATTAACTTTATATAATATATATACCTTTTTTTAGGTATTAATTGAAACATAGAGGTTCAGCCCACATAAATGGTTTCTTGTGGTTGGAAGGTGCACCAAACATGGACACATTGGATTGGTCAAACCCTTCTAATGTGCACACTGCAAATACATTCTTTGATAAATATGTAACAACATGGAATCCACGTGATATTCATCTATGAAACATAATGGTTCCTTGAAGCTTAAATGATGATCCATGCCTATTAAATAGTGAACAAATTCTCTCTTCTAATGCTCAAGATGATTATGAGAATTTGTTAAATCGTGTTCAAAGACATATAAAGTGTAGTGTAGATTCTTGTTTGCGAAAAAAAGGGTATATTCTCAAATGTCGATACAGTGATCCATGGGAGGTTTGCAATAATTCAATATTGTTCATAGATGAGAAAGGGAAAAAGAAATACGAGCCTGCATGAAATGATGATAGGCTAAATGTTCATAATTTTGATCTTCTTGCAATGTGGCGCGCTAATGTTGATTGTCAACCTGTGGTTTCTTGACATGTTGTCTTGAAATATATTGCAAAGTATGGTTCCAAGGAAAAAAAAGAGACCAGAAAGTTACCAAGATATGTTGACTAGAATTTCAAATGAAAGCGGCTCAGAAGCTTTTGTATTGTGTGCATATAGAAGGTTCCTTCTAGAAACCCTTGTTGATCGTGACATTGGTGCAGAAGAAACTTGTCATATATTATTGAAACTACCTCCTTTTATTTGTAGTAGGAAATTCTTTTCCCTAAATGCTGGTGTTAGTAACAATTGTGGTATCAGGTCTTTAAAGGGAGAGAGGGCCGAGACCTTTCAAGTCTCGAAAGACCGATGGGATCCTAGCCGTTAATTTTGGCAGGACGCGTTTCAGCCCATCGGAGGATCGGAGTTTCTGGAGGCAGGGAACTCTTGCATGAGTAAATCGCGATGCACGATTGCCCGACTAAATCAGAGCCATCCGTCAGCTGTGGTACGTGGCAAAAGATCCTGCGGAGTCGGGGATCGGGGATACGAAAGTCCCATGCACATGATATTAGGAATCCCGATCTCCCGATACCCGATTTCCCGATATCGGGGGTATTTTATCATAGTGGAGGACAGGTGGCAAGCTTTTGAGTCGGAGAAGGCGCCGTTGACATGTCATGGCCATAAGCCATCGGGGATCGGGGAATCGCAAATACGGAGGACGTGTGAACATTGACCTCGCAAACCCCGAAGCTTCGATGGAAGGTTATACGGCCGCGGGCATGTGGTAACGGTCATTTGGACTAGGGCATAGTCAGGGGGCTAGCGCGCAAGGAGCCATCGGCAATCGGAGAATCGCGAATCCCGGGCACTTATGCATCTAGGCATCAAAACCGCCGAAACCCCGATAGAGGTTCGGCTCGGGTCACATAAGAGGTGGTCACATGGATGATAATATAGC
>SNQJ01S0044351.1:35832-49917 GCA_010110895.2 Picea sitchensis | reverse complement strand
GATGATATCATTGATCTTCTTCTTCATCCAACTCTGCATCTGTATCATTAGGTTCATAATCGATGTTGAAAGGATTGTCCATATCAACATCGTCATCATTGTCATTTTCGATCATAATATAATCATCAAGAACTTAATTGTCCTCTACATATGGTTAAACTTCTTCGACTTATTCATATGAAATTGCATCTACCTCATGCTCCTCTACATCTGGCTAAACTTCTTAGACTTATTCTATGACATTACATCTACCTCATGCTCCTCTATAAATTCTTCTTCTAGTACATTATACTTTATATGCCTTCCTCTTGGATCATATCTAACAACATATGACCAACTTTCTTTACCTGGAACCTATGAATAAAAGACTCGTTCACATTTCCTTGGAAGAACATAAGTTTATGTACTGATCTCAAACGTCCTTGTATTAACCATAAATCCATTGGCATGCTCAATAACAATTCTTTCGGGATCACGTTCATTCATCTGTAACCTATACCATTTGACATCGAAGAGAACTAACTTGAAGGAAGTAAAGTCACACTCAATTATATCATTCAAATACCCATAGTTTCTAATTTAAGATATTGTTGGATGCTTGTCACTTCTAGAGGAAACATTGGTGACCTGAAAGACTACAATTATCCCACTATCAGAGGTTTTATTCTTGTCATCCAACTTTTTGATGTGAAATTTACAGCCAATGCACCACATAGCCTTGTAGTGTTTCAACTGCAATATGCTCGACACATAAAAAAAAAAATGCATTGTCAATGAATAAACATATTTAGAGTACTTAGTAAAAAAAATAAAAAGACACCATGACCTAGATTAATATAATCGAAAATAATTGAAACATGATGTGGGTGAATTATATATATGCTTGCATGTTTATCTTTTAAACCATATGATAAATTGATTTCCCTCTTAGTAATATTGGTATCTTGATTATGATGAGCTTCTTTAAGCAATGTAGCCACCCCCCCATGATAACCTACCATTATATTGTATATTACACCGATCTATCCATAACTTCATCCAATCAAGATTGTTTGCGATGAATAAATGTAGTGCATCCCACTCTCAACCAACTATATGAAAAAAGAATAAAAATTACGAAAAATAATAAAGATTAATAATTGACGGAAGAATAAAATTTAATTAATAAGTACAATAAAAATAAAAATTAATAATGCAAAGTATTATAGATCTCAACGACTATCTAATAATTACCTTTCACTTTCCTCATTCTACATTTCCCGACCAAGACCTCCCCTTCAAATTTGTTGATGGAGTTGACATCCCAAATGCGAGGCACCTTCATTCTTGCTGCTAATTTAGGAAGATACTAACTAATATACACCAAGGATTGATATACCATATATCCCTCCACCATAGAACCCTAAAGATGTGCTCGTTGTCTAATGAAAGCCTTCAATGACTTCAAGTGCCTCTCCACCATCCACATTGACCTTGTGTGTACAGGTCCACATATTTCACTCTCCTCAAATTGGTGTATGAGGTAGTGCTCTTGAGCATTGAAAAATATCGGAGGTAGATGCTTATGCATTTCACACATTAGCCAAGGAATTTCTCTCCTCCAATAATTTATATCTTATTTATGGATTTCTTTACATGACAACCACCTACACATGATTATACAAGCAAATCATACATTTCAACAACAAAGTATATACATTAATTGAAGTAAAACATTACACGACGACAAGTTTTGCGATAAACATTTTGCTTAGCTCATGCATTTTCCAAGATCATATATAACATGTTTTACATTGTTGTCAAAATTGTCACATAGAGATAGAGGTAGACCATACTGTAATTACAAAAAAAGAATCATTATTTTTTTGAAAAGAAAACAAAATTAAAATACTAAAAAGAAGTATTACCAAAATATAAATCTACGTACCAAAATAATTACCTTAATGAAGGTATGTCAGTCATGAGTTTTTACCCCACCAAAGACACCTTTCTTCGTTAAGATATTTTTTATGTTTGAAAATAATCCCGTGGGAAATTTAATTTTCTGAATTGCCTCTTTTACAACATTGTTTTCATGCTCTATAAATAACCATGGAAGACGATTTCGTTCTTCGAAATTTCTATTTGAATCAATCAAATCATGCATTGCATGATTGGCTTCCTCAATATCACTACAAATTTTGACATTTTTTTCTTTGTCGTTCTTTCCATCTAAGATTCTCCACAACATTTCAGTTACATTCTTCCCGATATGCATTGTATCAAACAAATGAGTTATTTGTAGTTGCTCATAGTAGGGAAAACTATTGAATTGTACGAGGTAATTTTTCATTCCTCATGGAAGCTTCCCATCAATGCCTTGATGATCTTTATGAAACATAAATGAATTAATTATACAACAATAATTGTTAGATACGGTGAACATGTAAAACATTTTGTGTGATACATAGTAGAATTGTTTACCTTGATGATTTATATTATATGCCAACTTCCATAGGTGAGGTGTCATTCTTCGTGGTTTTATTGCAGTCTCTTCTTTCCCATTGAAAATATGTTTTTCGGTAGTTCAATACCTATGGTTATTAGGTAGGAAGTGACTATACTCATCAAACACCTCCTTTCCTAAATTTCTTTAATGGTGAGATTTCATCCTAGGACCACAAATTGGACATGCAAATTTACCCTTCGTTTGAAGACCTTCAAGATATGGATTATAATGTGACAAGTAATATTAGTTATATAACAAGGAATTAATATTAGAAACATGGATAATATTTTCATAAAATTATATACTATTAAAGTGCAGTAATGTGACATTACATACCACAAAAATGTGTTAGCCCTAGGGAATCATGAATTGTCCATGTGAGTATTCATGGAATTGAAATTGCTTTTGTCCAATTGGTCTAGAGACGTCGTGCATAGTGATTCCAACCCATAACTTTAGTAGCTCGTCGACAAGAGGCTCAATATATACATTCATATCTTTCACTTGGTACTTACCTAATTGGTTGAAAGTACATGCAATTCATACCTTGTTTATGTATAAGAGATAATGCAATAATAACGAATAAGAGTACAAATGAAATGACTATACATTCAAACAAATATTGTAAGAAACTACCTGGAACAATCATTGCCAACATTGTGTGCTCCCTCTTTATTGACATCCAAGGAGGAAGGTTATTGTTTATAACAAAAACATGCCACATTAAGTAAATAGACCTGAGCTCACCAAATGGATTGACACCATCAACTGCAAATGAAATCCTAACATTATGAGGTTCTTCTTTAAAAATCTACCATCTTTCTTCGATGTACCTAAATGCAGAAGCATCTGCATGCATTCAAAGAACATCATCTTCACTTACGTGTCG
Source organism: Picea sitchensis (assembly GCA_010110895.2). NCBI lineage: Eukaryota > Viridiplantae > Streptophyta > Pinopsida > Pinales > Pinaceae > Picea > Picea sitchensis. The sequence continues at coordinate 46,540 of SNQJ01S0044351.1, read as the reverse complement.
TGCATGGTAATCCATAAATTGTCCTATTCATTCACACCTGAACAATCATTACAAACGTGGAATTATCAGAATATGAYGAAGAACCTTGTGAGGCACCTTTTTTGTTACTTGATTTGTTCRAGATCTATTGATTTGACATTGTAKACATTTTGTTTCTGATGCATATTGTCCATAATATATAATATGATCATTAGGAAATGCATCAATATCTTGATACTCCATTCCAATATCTTTCATAATGGCAGATAACTCTTGGTATGTGCGAGGTAAATTATTTGACRGTGGTAAGAAAAGTTCACCTAACAATCTACAACATAAAAAATAACTAGTTAATGTAAATAATAGTAATAAAAAATATTGCATCCTTAATATATTACACATTAATTAACACTAAAAAAAGAGAAAAAGAATTTCGACCTTTACGTAGATATGACGAAATMTATCGTTGCATACCTTAAGATTTGTGTGAGATAAGTGTTTGAAAAACAATTCAATACCTTCAAGTTCACCAACAACATTATAGCTGAGAGAACATTTGTTCTTGAGCCTTCATAAAGGGGTTGGTGTGCCTTCTCAAGCAAAGGTATATCATGAATATCATCAAAGTTTTCATCCTCATCGATAGGAGCAAAGATGTCTTGGATCAATCTATTTGTCCCATCATCTAACACGACAATATTATTGGTGTCATCTTCTAATTCCATAGAATTAACTTGATCATGATGATCTTCAATATCCATACGACCATCTTCCTCACCCTATACAACATTATTTCTACTACTACTAGGCACTGCATATTCATCCGATGATAGACACCTAGAAGGATTTACCTTTATAATTACAAAAATTAATCAATAAAATTAGTGTATATAACAAATACTAAAACAAATAATTTTTTTTAAATATTACAGTCAATGCCAAGAGTAAAATATATAATAATATTGAATAACATACCACAGGACGATTGTTTTATGTGATCTCATCGTTTTTATACACCCCATATGGATGACCCTTCTTTGAAGGTTTTTTTATTGGAACATATGTATATCACTATTTATGTATCAAAGATAGGTCTTATGTAGGCCTCCTTAAGGGACAATTAGATTATAGGAGGTTGTTTTTTGTGGGGGTTTTTTTGGCATGCTTTTATGGGGTAGCTATGTCTTCCACGAGATCAATACATGGAGACATGTATATGTAGAATGTAAATTTCTTTTCTCCAAAGGTTGAAATAAAATTTATTGTTTTTTATTCGGAAAAAAATAAAAAATAAAAAAATAAACAAATTTTATACCATGGGATGATATGAGAACCCCCCCTTCAACGTGCCCATATTTCTAACAATGTGTCTTAACTATTTTAAATAGAAGTCTTCTTATATTAAATCCCCTACATTTATTACAATGGCATTCAAATTTCACGTTTTGCATAGCCTCGATTGTTTCCTTTAACCTAGCAATCTTCCTTTCATTTTCTTAATGATGCGTAATGTTGTTATTATTATTTGGCATTGGGATTTCCTATTACAAGAAAAACCATTGTAGATGCAATATTAGTACAATATACCATTTTTTTCTTACAGTACAAATTTTGTCGAATATTGACCCCACTTGTACATCTGGAGTTAATTAAGCCATTATTGTCATTGTTTATGAGAGTACTAGTCAACAATTACTCAAGAGATAAATATTAACCCTATATATATATATATATATATATTGATCTAGATTTTATGAGTAGAACGAAATGAATACAGATAATTATCAAAATATGCTTAACACGGAATAACAGATATACAGTAAAATTGGTTTCTATTCAATAAGGAAATAAGCTGAAACTGTAAAATGCAGCTAAAAACAAGTTAGCTAGAATGGTGGCAGTTTATCTCTGAGAAGAGATGTGATAGCTGCACTCATTCACCAGAAGATGATTGCAATGAGGCTCTCAAGGCCTTTTTACAATAATCAGGAATGTCAAAAACCCTAGACATCCAAAAACCTAACCCTAGGAGATGAAGCGCCAAAAGTCATGTGGGCCCTGTTTGGGTAAGTTAGTACATCAACTTCCCGGGGTCGTAACTTTTGCATATGATCTTCGTTTTAGGCGCACGATAGCCCGTTGGAAAGGTTTGTTCGAGGACTACACATGTTGATTTTCGAGAGCCCTAAAAACGTTGTTTAGGGCCTCAAACAACCCTAGAAGTTAGGGACCAGAAAACTAGGAAAAAACTGTAGAATTGGAAATCTGCCAAAATGAGCCAGTTGGAATAGGTGGGAGGCCACCGACATCCATATATATATACCACATAAGCTTCAAAGCTTCACTATAAGAAAGTAAGAAAATCATTAAATAATTATAAAAGAAAACTAGGCCAATATAAGCAATTAAGTAGACATGTCCATACCTATTTCCTAGAGAAATTAAACTTCTATCCCTAGAAAAATTAGTTGGTCGGTTATGCCATGAGTATTTAAAACGAGACAAAGAGATACTAAAAATTTATAATTTAACCTTCAGAGTACATCCAAAATCCAAGCTAAATAAATCAAGAATCTGATGTGAAACAAGGTGCAGGTCATAGAAAAGAGACTATTACATGCATTGAATAATGAACAAAAGATTAATCTTTTATATATGTCACAACTACCACTAAATTGTCGAAATCCCTAACTTTTGTCACATGCATGATGATAGTCAACCAATTCAAACCTAACTAATTCAATGACCGTTAAGCACTTTCAAACGACTATTGATGGAGACTCCCCATGGGGATCTCAGTACCCACAGGTGCATAGTTATAATAAAACTTTGCACAACTCAATATTGAGTTGCTCTTGACTATGTTCTTAGGCCTAATCTCATCTTAACTGTGCAGAAGCGCTTATGTCATAGCACTCTTTGACTATTGTGTTGTCTTCCTTAATAAACCCTGAGCTTTGTTTAACGTTTGTGCACTAAGCCCTTTTGTTACCACATAACCGGATGATGTGACCGAGCGGTTATTCAATTATGCGCTCCCACTTGGCGCTAAGACATTTTCCCTACCTCTCATGACCAAGCATTGGAATTGAGGACTTATCGGATGTCGAAATACCTGAACCTTCCCAAAAAAATGTGAACTTACCTCTCCTCATCCTGATCATGTGGATTAACTCGTGGACAACTTCGCAACCCGCGATCAACACAGATTGTTGATCAAGATTCCAAACGGGCGGTTGGATCCACTTTGGGATATCAACATCGAATCACCGACGTTCTAACTTTGATCTCCCCAACATGATGGGCAAATTTCGTTGGGATATCGACGAGCGTTCAAACTTCCGACGATCTCTGAGCACGCAAAATATGGATATTAAAAGTGTTATTTCTTTTGAGCACGAACATGTGCATTTTAGTTGGTATATGGACCAATGTTTGCATTTTTGTCACTAGACAAACGCATGTTTGAACTCTCATATATATATCGACGAAATATCAAATTGTCGTCGTTATAGCGACGACCATACCTTGCTAACAAGAAGTGTAACTTTTGTCGAAATATGGCTCCCTGACGTCTTTTTAGCGACGTAGTGAGAAGGGTCATCAGAAGTACGACGAACGTTGGGGAGTGCGAAAAAAAACAATTGAAGGAGTAGTAATTTTCGACAGTACGATTAATTTAACTCATATCGTCGTAATATTTTTTCAAATTTTGACCCCATATGTATTAGTGAACTATACTAAAAAATAGTGGTCTCTATATCTTGATCAATTTATGGTTGAAGATTCTTTATGACTAAGTTGAGGGGTAATAGTTTGAATGGTTGGGAGGTAGGTCTCACACTCTCTTCACTTGGGTTCAAATCCTCAAGGAGACGTTTAGCTTGTTCTAATAAGGCTAGAAGGGTATATGCCCCTCGAAGTTGGACACCCTAACAAGTGTGTCTCTGGATGTCTCATCCCTTGCTAAGTCATAAGTTATTGGTATATCTAGCTTGTCGACTATTAGATATACCCTTGGGTTATAATGACAGCTAGTCAGTTTGATCCTAAGCTTAACTTAAGTCACATTGATGAGTTACCAATTCCCATAGTTAAAAAAAAAAGATGCTCCATAATTACTAATCATTAAATCGATATGAAAGACATTTTATAATTTATAAGTCAATATATATGATATTATTAACAAATAAATGAGATAATATCATATATATTGACTTATAAATGATCAATTGTATTTTATATTGACTTGCACAATCTTACCCTTGAAGCAATCGTTGAGCTACCTCCTACTTGTCAGGGGGCTAGTCTTTTTGTTCTACTTAAGCATCTCATACCACTCAAGAATCCTAGTCATTGCATGACACCAGTGTGAGCTTGCTAGTTGGGCATGACCATCAGCCACTTGTATCATCTAGAATTCACCTAATTGACATGTCCTGGCTGAACCCCGACCAGGCACCTTCAATCGTTTATAATGTGAGATTATTCATTTCACCATAGACGGTAATGCATCATCACCACCCAGCCATAGGAAACCCAATGTTGCCTCCATGGAGCTAAGCATACTTGAACAACCGACTAGTCAACATGAGACCATGCTATCATCCATCTAAGCTAACACATGATAATCCATGAAGTTCATGTCCCTCCTTTGTTAGGAGTTCACATATCTTCAATGCACCTATCAACACCACTGCCTTCCCACAAATAACTCACATAATCTATCACATTGCCAAGTTGTCTTGTCATCCACTGAAGCTTGCTATGCAACACCTCATTGGTCGTTCATCCTACTCGACAACACATCTTCGATCCTCCTAGCCTACATGCTACTATATCGTCCTAACCATCTCATGAATCACCATGAATCGATCACTAAGGCTACCAAAACATATGGACTCAGTGCACAATTTGCCAAATATACTCAATGTGCCCTTCATCGTGTCATTAACAATGGTATCTCAATTCAAATCCTTACAGAAACCCTACTCTTTTTTTTACCTCCCCATATCCCTATATAGAATAAGCTTTCATTGCAAAATAATGAAATCTAAAATTATCATCCAATATTATTTATTTCAAATCATGAAAACTAAAATTACCATCCACTATTATGTATTAGTGATAATGAAAACTAAAATTCCCCATATCCCTATATAGAATAAGCTTTCATTGCAAAATAATGAAATCTAAAATTATCATCCAATATTATTTATTTCAAATCATGAAAACTAAAATTACCATCCACTATTATGTATTAGTGATAATGAAAACTAAAATTGTCATCCAAGTACTCCATTAAATTCAAATTCAAGGTTAAATTTTCGAAATACAACTTATAAGTGGTATTCCACCTTATATTCCACTTTATAGAATTTTATATAAAAGGTTATTAGAAAACGAGGCCCAACAATAACACTCCCTCTATTATGTATTACAAATAATGAAAACCAAAATTGTCATCCAAGTATTCCGTTAAATTCAAAGGTTAAATTTTACCGTTAAATTTTGGAAATACAACTTATAAGTGTAGGGTCTTCCACCTTATATTCCACTTTATAGAATTTTATATAAAAGGTTTATTAGAAAACAAGGTCCAACATTAACACTCCCTCTATTAAGCAATGGCTCGGAGAAAGATAATAAGAAAAAATAAATTAAATTGGATAACAAAATAGCGAATGGAAATGTATACTTGACCTTGAATCTCATTGATACAAAGCCATAAATAAGGTGCATAAAACTCACAAAATAACGAATGCATAATGACCTAGAATGGATATTGGAAGCCATAAATGGTATTGAAATTACCTAGGCAATAAATAACAATAATGTTACACAATATCTTATGTACTGTAATATTGAATATGTATTTGTGGAAATATCACATCAAAGAAGCAATCAAGGGTTTGTTCATTTATCATGTAGAGTATCAAAGTTTATGGTATTGAAATTGACTGCTACCTATAGGCAATAAATAACAATAATGTTACACAATGTCTTATGTACCAGTGTAATATTGAATATGTATTTGTGGAAATATCACATCAAAGAAGCAATCAAGGGTTTGTTCATTTATCATGTAGAGTATCAAAGTTTATGGATTAGAATTTGAACTTGCATTATTTTAATAACAAATGTTTTAACATATTATTATATTATATATTTTTAGATAATTAATTATAATAAATAAAAAAAAGTATAATTTGAATATGAAAATTTATATTCCTTTATGTATTTATTTATTTATTTATTTATTTTTAAATAAGAAAATTTAAAATTAGTATATAATTTGAATGTCAAAATTTATATTTTTTTATGTTTTTATTTATTTTTAAATAAGAAAATTTGTTTGTGTATGGGAATTATTGCTTTAGTGACCTCTATAATCACAATTTTAATATTTTATAAAGATACATTAGCATAGTAACAATATTTGTTGTAGTTGAAGTTTGAAGATTACAGTTTGTTTTATTGAACATTTGGATTAAGAGTAAAAAAATGAGTGTTGATTTAAATGTCTTTGCTTTAATGTGTTGGGTGAGGCTTAACTATATCAATTGCATATGCATACTCTCTAAGATTTCAATCCCAGTGTATTGTTTTATAGATAAAAATTGCAACAACAAGAAAAATACATTTTGCAAGTCTAAATAGAGAACTGTGGTGGCAAACACCAAGACAAACATGCCTTTGAGGTAAATTGTAGAAACGTTTCAGGAATTGTCACTGTTAGTTGTTTGTTGTTTAAGAGAGCAATAATATAGTAAATTGATTCATGAGTTTTAGCGACAATTATAAAAACCAAATTTGAGCACAATATTTTATTTTTTTAAGAAAAAGATCAATGTTAAATCCATGCTTGTCGTTTCAAAGGTTTAACAAATGAATGACTTCTTGTCCATTGTTGGAAAGTATGTTCATTGTCATGGGTGTTGGTGGTTGCAATGATGCTTTTAGCAATTGGAATTTCCTTTTCCAACTCTTATAAAACTTCTACATTGTAGTTAATTTTAGATTTTGGCATTTTGATATTCATTAGAGCAATGTAATATGTTCTATGGTAGTCAGTTATCTCCGTTGCTATCTTGGTTGTCGCATCTCTCCATAAAACCTCTTAATAAGTTGGTATGAATTATGTTAAAGTAGGCAGCCATATGGTGTTGATTAGGTCCTTCAATCTAAAATCTTTGTAATGGACTATCGATTGACCAAGCCTGTCTAGGTGGGAGGAGTTGTATAGTTGTAGTCGAGAAAAATCTATGTTATAGCGATAGTGAACACATTTCACGAATCCAAAACATATATAGTAGTAGTGGGATGCAATAGAAAGAGGGGAAAAGGGTGTGGGTGTGTTCGATAAGGGATTTTGAGACCAATTTACTTAATACTATTCTTAGTTGTTCCAAGCCTTCATGCATGGAAGTATGAGGAGCCTATACTAGTTTTGTACATAGTGAAACACTTATATACCTTCCCCTTACTTGCACAATTAGATGAGGCTTCTTCTCGGTAGGTATGGGTAGGATGTACATGCTATAGTTGCATTAACACTATCTTTAAATAATGTCTCTTGTAAATGGTCTACGCATTACCTTAATTCAAGAGGTGCTATTGAAATTAAGAGGTGAATGACCTGGACAACATGAAGTCGTCATTATTGGTTCCCAAGCCTTCAGTGTTGCCAACTTGTTTAAGCTTTTCTTCTCATTTATAGCTTTGGCTTCGAGCTCACTTCTAAGTCTTTTGTGTTATATTATGTTAGTAGTAGCAAAATATATCGTTAACATCTACAACATATATGCCTCCTGGGGTAGCAAGTGTGGGGAAGAGTCTCCTTGATACTAGAGGAAGTCACATAGCATCTTTTGCGTGGGGATTGGGAAACATATCAAATAACATTGTCGAGGCATATGCTTTCTAAGAACGAGTTCGAATTACAAGAGATAAGAAAGTTGCAAATATCATGATTTTTGGGGATTCTATGATGGTAGTTCAAGCAGATATTAAAAGGACTATGACAGAGAACAATGCTTTCAATAGCATCATCTCTCGCATACTTTCTCTTTTCACAGAATTTGACAAAGTAAAAATTTTCCACATCAAAAGAGAGATTAAATCCCAAGTCGACTATTGGGCCAAGCTTTGTTCACATATGGATGAAGATTTGATTGCTATAAATGAGGTTAGGGAGGTCCTCCCCATTCCTTAATTCGAGAGTCTTCATTCATTAATGAAGAAGGACACATATCAATTGGGTTTAGTTTGGGTGGTCAGGATGAATGATTGTTATCCTCCCCACCAAGGTTCAATTGTTGTAACTCTCCACTTCTTCAAGCAATGTTGGTCCATCATTAAATATGATTTTAGTTGGACGATTCAATATGTGCAAGAATCATCGCGCATGGGAAGGGCCACAAACTCAATTTTCTTGGCTTTAATTTCCAAAGAAAAAAACACCTCTTCCTTTGATAGATTTCGCCCCATCTCCTTATGTAATGTTTCCTATATAATTATGGCTAAGGTAATTGCAAACATGCCAAAACTTTTTCTTTGTAATTGTATTCTCTCCAATCAAGGGGGATTCATGGAGAAACGACAAATTTAGGGAAACATTATCTTGGTTCAGGAGGCCATCCATTCGAGTTTTACTCGAGCTGAAAAAGGTATGGCTATAAAAATTGACACAGCTAATTCTTTTGATTGAGTTAAACACAGTTTTTTCTTTTCAGTCTTGAAGAATTTTGGTTTCAATCGGTCTTTTATCTCTTGGATTGGCTCATGCATAAGCAATCCCTGGATTGCCCCCCTCATCAATGGAAAGCATAGGAATTCCTTTAAATATTCTCGGGGACTCATGCAAGGTTGTCCCCTTTCCCCTCTTCTTTATTTTCTTATGGTGGAAGCTCTCAATGGAAGACTAGAATGGGAACGTTTTTAAGGAGAAATCCCAAGAATCAGAATTGCTCGAGGAGTTAAAAGAATCAACCATTCTTAGTTTGTGAATGACACATTGTTGCTAAGAGGGGCATCCAAAATTATTAATAGAAGGTTTAAATTAGTGTTGGATTCATTTACTCAAATTTCAGGCGGGTTAATCAATAATAATAAGAGCCAGATTTATGCATGGAATGTCAATGCCCATGTTTTGATGGGAATAACACATATCTTCCAATTCCCATTTTCAATGGAATGGAAATCCTTTAAATATATGAGATTGTCGATTAGCTTGAAATCACTCCCAAGTGAAGCATGACGAGTAATTTTCCATAAAATAAAAAATAAATTTGAAATTTGGGGGGCCTACTGGTTGAATCCAACATGGATATTAGTACTTGTAAAGTTTGTATTGTCCTCTCTTCTTATCTATCAATTTTCATCTTTGTTGGCTCCAATTGGGGTCAAAAAACCCATGGCTCATGCAATCCGTAAATTTATGTGGCAAGGTGGTAAAACCAACTCTAAAAGATTTCATTTCGAAAATTGGTGCTTGGTTTGATCCCCCAAAGCTCACGAGGACCTGGGAGTTAGAGAACCTGAATTAGTGAATATTTCCCTGGGTTCAAAATTGCTATGGAGGTTAGTGACTGGGGGAAATTATTGGTTGAAAAGAGCCTTATTGAAAAAATACTTTATGGGGGAAAGGAGAAGATGTTTGGATGTTTGCCTAGGCAGGCAGGCAGGCTCCCCTATTTGGAAATTGATATGGGCCTCTTTTCCTCTTTTTCACAAATCTCTCTCTTGGAGTTCAGGAAATGGGAAGCTAATAAATATTTGGAATGATAGAATTTTAGGATCTAGTCCTCTTGGTCAGGACCCTAATTTTTCCCCTCTCAAGACTTGGTTGTCTTCTTAAAATAAGCATTCTTTATTTGATATCTCTTCCTGGAATCCCAATGGTGTCTAGCAGGGATGGGACTTGGGTCCTCTTCCTTCCAATCTTTCCAATCTAGCTCAGGCCTTACTGTCATCTCTTAAAGGAGAAACTTCGGTTCACTTGGAGTCTCGGGATAGTAGAAGTTGGGGATTAGGGGGATACTCATTTAAGAAAGGATACAATGCAATGCTTCACCATTTCGCTCTTCCTACAAAATCAGCTTCAAAGAGGGCTATTTGGAATACCGATGGGATTCCAAAAATCAATATCTTTTGTTGGATTCTAGCTCAGGGAAAGATCTGTATAGGGGAGAATCTGATCAAAAGAGGCTTCTAAGGGTTGTTTCAATGCACCCTCTACATGAAAATTCTAGTATTCTCACATCATTTGTTTCTGGAGTGTGAATTTTGCAATTGGGTCCAGAAACTAGTTTATTCATAACTATACCATAAGATTGTGTGGCTAAAAAACATCAAATCCCTACAGGGAAAGTGGGCATCTTACTATCAAGGAAATTTTTAGGGTAAGTCGTTGTTTCAAAGAAGGTGGAAGGTGTAGTGTCCCCAAGGCCAAGCCCTGTTGTAAATCATGTTCTGAAAGGAATTGTAATTATGTTTTATAGGCTAGTGAGCCAAGTTTTTATAAGCTGGTGGCTTATGTGTTTGATAGGCCAGGGAGCCTAAGTGTTGAAGGCCAGGAGCCTGCTAATGTATATGTAATCACGCATAACAAATTAATAAAAATTTGTAAACACCGCCAGGTGTAGACTGACCACGATGAATGAATGAAGGGGGACTGAGCTTCCACAGAGAAGGCAAGGGATTAGGGGCTGGAAGGTGGGAAAAGGGG
>SNQJ01S0044351.1:0-12148 GCA_010110895.2 Picea sitchensis | reverse complement strand
TATGCCACCAAGAGCCACTACCCTGGCGTGGTGACCAACTGTTGGTAGTGTCATACCGCTACATGCCCATGGACCTAATAGGTTGGCTCGTGATGAGACCTCCTATCCTCCAACTAGGTCTTGATTTATTATTTTTTATGGGTTCCTCTCCTTTTTGAGAAGCTTTTTATTGCTTTCTTCGGGATCCCTGGGCGAAGCATCTCAAGGTTTCATTCTTTACTTTCCAAATCATAAAGTAAAGAATCATCAAAATTTTGGAAAGGAAAATAACTCATCGTGTTTATTTCTTCTTGTGCAGGAGCTTCGAGGACTTGGGTGTCTTCAAAATGCATCATTGTTTCATCCTCATGAGTTGTCCCCACATCTTCAACTGTACAACAAGGCAGATCTACCTTGCTCGAGGATTCCATTTTTTCTTCCTTCTCTGAATCATAAAACAAGGCATTGTCAAGATCCTAAAAAGGAAAGCGACTAACTTCATTCTCTTCTTCTTGTGTAGGGGAAAAAGGCTCGTGGATGGCTTCATCAGAGGGAGGAGCGCATATCGATACTTCATCATCTTGTTTAGGTTCCAACTCCTCAACTGTGTCTTCATTGGTCCTTTGCTCTTCCCTGTGGGATTGGAAAACCTCATCAAGATATTTCCCCTTAGCATTTTGTTGGTCGATGATTTGTTCCCCTTCTTCTTGGAAATTAGTAGTAAAGGTTTCAAGGGTAACTAATCTTTCCAAACTAAGAGTGTCTGGGGTACCTTTAGGGTCATCAACTTTGGTTCCTAGAGAGAAGATGTGTTTTCCCTTGGACAAAGATATATTCTCCTCGATTTGCCTGGCCATGTAATGGGCATCATAGATTGTTTTTGGCCCCTTTTTGTTTAGGAGAAACCCTAAATGCACTAAGAGTGCATTGGTATATAGATACATGAGGTACTTGTCTCCAGGATAATGGCTTATAGGAATATGATATAGCAATCTTTCAAACCTACCCTCGAAATCCCTGACAATCTCATTCTCCATTTGTTTTAGATATTCGAGTCTTTTTAGTAACATTTGGATATCTTCCAATTTCGTACCCCATTTTTTGAGAAAGGTTTCTTCTAACTGGTCCATAGATGTGATGCTAGCAACATGGAGATTATCATACCATTTCCTAGCATTTCCATGAAGAGTGGCAGAGAAAAGTTTCATTTCCAAATCTTCAACATCATCACTGATAGGATGGAGTTGAAAGAAAAAGCCCAAAAATCACCCATGTGATAGTCGACTCTTTCCCCAGGACTACTAGTAAATCTAGGGACCTGTTTTTCGTACTTCGGGGGCATTTGTCGAGGGTATCCCAGGATTTTACTCATGTCTAAAGGTTTGAAGTTTCCCGGGTCCCATTGAGAAGTCATGGTTGGCATCGTCATTAGTGGAGTTGCCAGAGAATTTTGTTGAAATTATCAAAGGAATGAGGGAATCACCCTCAATGGATAAAGTTCTCTGGATAAAGGCTTACCGAAAAAGTGTCATTTGAGGAATATTGACTTAGTGTTCCTCGACAACGGTGCCAAAATGTTATCGCGCAATTTGTACTTTGATAGAAGAAAAGGTTAAAGGAGAGCAAATTGGCGTAACGGGAGACTATCCTATCGCTGTCACCTCAATAGGATGTCTCTTTCTATTTAGGGTTGTAGGTCGAGTGGAGACGTCCTCGGTGGCCTGGGGGTTTGAGAAGGCAAAGTTAGAGTGGCTAGATAAAGATCCCCTCTCACAAGTCACCACCAATTAGAAAGTTCGTTTTTATAACCAATGAAGAGATAATATGTCAAAGTGCACCTTCTCGGAACAAAGCAAGAAGAAACTATATATATTTGCAAGTACACTTGCTGGTTAGCACTTCATAAAACCATAGACTTTCTCAATAAAAGAAATTGGCTAATAATAATGAAGTAAACAGAAAATTACAACAACAATATTTATAAGGCAATGCTTAACATTAAATGCCTTGCAATAGCTTCAAAAGTGACTAGGAATCATTAACCATTGAAATCATAATACTAACATTTGTTGGAGGCAAACAAGACAATGATTAAATCATCCTTTTCAACTTCTTTTAGAAGCTTTTAATGCTGTAGCTTACTTTAGTAACAACAACAATATTATTAGTAGGTTAAGAGATTCTAGGGTCAGAAAATGTTAGTAGGTTGCTTGACGTAAAAGATTTGAGGGTTGGTTTCATCAATCAAACAAATTTAATGTCTAAATCAATGTGTTTTAGGGCTAATGGAGTAACTTGCAGCAACAAAACTTGAAGGAAACAAATGATAATGTAAGAGCTAAGGACCAAGAAGGATGATGATAATCAACAAGCCTTAGAAGGAAAATGGCTACTAGGAAGTAGGTAACACTAGGCCTTAGCGGTCTTCCTTCTTCTTTAACTCAAGCTTGAAACAATTAATCGCTTGATGAAGCAAATGACACTAGAGTGCTGCAATGGAAGGTCTCTAGTACAATGCTTCAAAGGTAGGGTTTCTAGCACAATCTAGTAGGTGAAAATATGTTAAGACAAGGACAATAACATGTGCTTGTTCTCCTAGGGTTTTAAACTAGAAATTTCATAATCTTGGAATAATTGCAAAGTAGATGTACCATAACCATTCAAAGCAAAGAAGGATTGCAGAAATTCACTTACATCCACCAAGAATAATCTAACAATAAGCCTAGTTGAAGATTTTCCACCAAGAAAAATGCCAAGAAACACCAAATTAAGCCTCGTCCAAGAAGTGCACCTAAAATTTCAGCGAATAAACCCTACGAAGGGTGCAAATTTCAGACCTCACTTGTGTGAGTGAAAGATGATCTAAAATAAGAGTGATTTTCCCCTTATTTATACAGTTACAATGACCAGAATTAGGTCAAAAAGGCCGACATGGCCTATTACACATAATATCCAGTTTTTACATTAAATGTCATAATTAAACCCTAAAACAAGTTGTCAAGGTGACGTCGTGGCCTTTTAGGGTGACGTTAGGCCCTTTTTGGGCAATGTTGGCCTCCTGGAGCAAAATGTTAGGCCTCCTTGGGCCCCAGGATCCTCCCACACGTGCCACTTGGCACATAACTGCCTCCAAAACATCCAAAACGTTGGGTGATGTCATGGGCCTTCCAAGGCCTACGTCATGTTGAAAAGGGCACAACCCCCTGGGTCCAGGCCTGCCAAGCTGCCCCTGGTGAAATGTCCTCCTCTCCCTTTGTGCAATCCTCTGATCTGTCTCTGCCCTTGGCTAGGGTCTCAGTATCCATCTGGTGGGCTCTTAGCCCTATGGAGGTCCGAACTAATCATCTCCCCATATGTACTTGTCCATCGGGTGTGGCCCTGCAACATCAACAAATACGCCCTCCATGGGCTCATAAGTCACAGGGATCATAGCAATGTCAATCACATCTAATCATCAAGTTAATTAAACATGTGGATGAAACCCCCTTTACCTGGACAAGTGCTCAAAGATGTTATGCTATTCAACATGCCAGGTTTGGAGGGGATGCTAGGATGTCCTATTGGGCTAATGCTCATTGGATGTGGGATGTTCCTGTTGGAGCCGCCCTTGTTTTTTAGCTTGTCACAATTTTCATTTTGATGCTTGAAATCTAAAGATGGTTTTCTTTTTCCCTCCGAGATATCGATGATCTCTGAAGCTTGATCACGCAAGCAGCGATGATTTTTCTGCTCTCGAAATAGTCCCACTTTTCGTAAGAATGTCCCATCTTTTGGTTCTACTTCGGGATCTCGCGGGTCGGATACTATAATTCATGAATTCACATGTCCCGAGTCACGAAATGGCGAAGCCGTTTTAAATTTTCACTCAAGGCAGTAACCAGGGTAAAATTTGTTAACTCATGGTTAGACGTCGTTGAGGTTTCGCGCCTCGGCGTTCGCCAAACCCAAATTTTTATTTGTACAGCCCCGAGAACCGAGAACACGAGGTCCTTTCTGGATAACCCATGTTGAGGATTAAAGGCAAAAAGGCTAATCGTGGTTAAAGTTGTTCTCGGCATTTCGCCACTCGGCACTATCTTTTTCGAAAGTTACGGCGTCTAAACCCCGACTGACGAAGCCACGATGTAATTATAACATGATTAATTAATCACTTAATCCAAGATTATCTTCCCCTTAATTAAGCCTTGTTATCGCGATCTCGCGGTTTCACAACTCGGCATATAAATCTCCCAGAAACTTATCTTCGAAGTTCCGAGTTGCGATATGGCGAATAAAAAATGATTGTAAAATTAATTATGCCCCAAATCGCGATTACCTTTAATTAAACCAAAATCGGTCCTCGCGATCTCGGGAGTTGGGGACTCAAAATGTTAAAAGAAAATCCACGATACAGCGAATAGCAAGAAATTGATTAATGTTGGCGAGATTGGATTAATGAAGCTAAATCAAGACAAATCCCGCGTTTCGATGCCTGCACAATTTACGAGGGGGCCTTTTCTCTCCATACGCCAACTGACTTTTAAACCGCAAAAATTTATGACATTAATGGGAAATAGGGTAAATCTATGAATTAAGATCGGATTTTTACGGCATAAATTTATTTCTAATTATGATTTGACAGGCTTGTTTTGAAAGGTACCGAGTTTTTTAAATATATGAAAGAGCTGCGCTTCATTATAACGAATATATTTTCATAGCACGCAGAGCTCATCACTTCTGAGTAAACTAACTTTTGTATGTATACGCAGTTCTATCGCAGAAGAGCTAAAACGCAAGCTTCAGCCATGGCTCCGCGGAAAGCAGCAAAGGCGAATGTTGAGGTTGCAGGACAAGGCTCAAACAATGTCTCCGATACTTCGCCCCGAAGTGTCGACTCGGTCCCCAACTGGTCATTTGTTTCAGACATTCTGCAATCAGAATTGGTGGATTATTCAGACGACTCCGACGACAACGAAATAGATGATCTAAACACCAAGTACAAGATAGTCGTCCAATCCGAAATGCACAGAGTAGCAGCTAGGCCACGGTTGCTTCCATATTATGACATGATCCGATGGGCGTTGGATCACGTGGACATATTGACCAGGACTATCATGAACGGGCAACGAGTCACTGTCGGGACTTTTAGGCCAGAGCCTCTGCAAACCATGTATAAGCTACCGACGACGTCCGACTACACATATGGTGCTGAGTTCTTGGAGGAATTCAAGGAGAAGGAGTGCACACAGTATGATAAAACCATGCCCAGTTTGATAAAGGATTGAGTTTCACGCACCGCGAAGTTCAGAGCTAATGACCAGGGCGTTTATTCAATCGCTTCGTTGGAACCACAGTATAAATATGTGGCCATGATGACATGCCGGTTATATGGGAGAGAGGACACATCGCATTGTTTCCTTGCGTGGGTGCCTCTAATGTTTCGGGTCGCAGAAGGTTGCTCGTTTAATTGGGCAAAGATGCTTTCGGATAGTTTGGCCAACCGGGTCACAGAGTATCGGGAGCAGAAGGAAATTGGGAGGCCATCCTCATTCTTCATGTCCGCGTATATTATGGACGCAATATGTTCTATGACACCATTTCCATTGATGAGTTGGGGTTGGACTCCGGTCGCAGACAAACCCATACATGTATATCATGAAAAACTATGTGAAAATAAAGCAGAAAGTTTCGCATATGAAATTTTTAACTGGGTGATGTTGCCCCTGCATATCCCCATTTTTGGTCACCCACCACCCCGTATCTCGGATTGCATTGCGACAAATCTGAGCAGCATAGCGGACTGGTACGTGGAGGCCGAGTTTTCATACTTCAGAGTTTTCGGGGCTTCTGTTCCCCCTCATGCGCTGCCATTGTTCATTCCTGACAAGATGGCTTGTCGCGAGGTTGCCCGGCAGACGGTAATTGGCGTTGTAAGTAAAGAACTCAAAGGGTACTCAAAGAAGGTATGACCGTCTTTTTCCATTCGGTTGAGTTCTTATTCTTTATTAGATTTCGGGCATGCCAAAGCCGAGGCTGCAGCCCTGGAAGACCTAAATTTGGTCTCCCTCAAATACAAAAAACACGATCCACAGAGGGTCGTGAGCAACCATTTGGCTAATTGTGGGCTCAAAAGATTTGAGCATGAGAATTCACCCTCGGATGACATTTTCCGAGGAGCGAGGTCTTATGAAGAAATTCTGGACTGGATCCAATCCTTGGCACCCGAGGATAGAGCCGAGGTATTGAAATTCCAAGAACACAGTAGAAGTTGTCTTCCTGCTGTATTGCGAGGTGAGGGTCCGGGTATTTCAGAGACGGAACAAAAGGAGGCTGAAGGTTTTAAAGATGCAACGCCCGAATCAGGGAAACACCAGGACAAGGAGGAGCAAACAAAGAATCTAGAAGCAGAGGGAAAGACTCCGGACCCGCCTAAGAAACAGAATCCGGAGACAGAGATAAAAACCCCAGAACCGCCAAAGAAACATAACCCGGTCGACACCCCAGGGAAATCGGCGAAACAGGTCGGAGAACCCATCACATCTGTCACCCCTTTGCAGTGGACGCAGGGAAATATCGAAGAAGGATGGATATTCAATGAGGAGCTGAGTCCCATAAGAGTAGAAGAACTCCCTCCGAATGAGTTTTTCTTTGATAAAAAGAGAAAAACAATAGTAAAAAGAGAATTCTACCAAGAAGGAGAGTCCACTGCCAAAAAGTATAAAGTTATGACAGATGGAAAAGATAAAAAGAACGAGCAATTCGCCACTGAAATCGCAGGGACACTAGGAGCATATGCCTCGGCGAATCAATTCTCAGTCGGTCTTTTGAAGAAACAACTTAAAAGAAAGAATCACCTAATCAGGACTCTTGAAGCCAGATTGGCCACAACTGCGAAGAATGCTAAAGGTCAGGCGAGCGTGGAAGTAGAACAGGCCAGATTGGTCGACAAAAATGAAATAGAGGTGCTCAAAGCTAAGCTTGAGCAAGCACAGTTGGCAGTCCGAGAGGGTCGAACGCAGGTGAGCCAACAGAGGAGTTTGATTGAACAGTTGCAGGCTCGGGTAGAAATCGCCGAGAGCAAAATGATAGACATCGGGATATTTAAATCCCAAGCGATCGAGATTCGGAGCAGAATCTCTTCGGCACAGCAGAATTTGCTCGCCAAGGTGAGAGCGATCCGGGAAAACTGTCTGCTGATCAATCAGGTTTTCGAGAACTTATCGGTCAGAGAAAGGAATGCAGGAGCGGCTCGGGTCGCCTTCCAGGAGGCGGTAATAGCAACGAACAACCGGGTTTCGGCGGGTACTCCCAGGTTCACCATTTCGGAGCAAACTCGAGGAAATATTTTGTTGAAGGATTGGGAGCACAACATCGCCATGGGCAAGGAGCAAGCCCAAAAGGTAACCAATTCCCTAGAAGAAGCCTTTATTTCTCTAGATGGCGAGCCGCTGGGCATTGACAACGGAGGCAATGCCGAAGCGTTGATGCAAATGAATGTGGAACAAATCTCACTTGATCTGAAAGATAGGGAAGAAAGAGATTCGGCTGATATCTCTCAGATGAATATGGTGGACATAGTCCAAGTTGATAAGTACATGATCAAACCCAACGCGCAACTAAGTGCCCTCGACATCATCGACGCACAAATGGAGGACAAGCTGCAGCAGTTAGCCCGAGAATGTTACTTCGTCGAGGCCAGCTGTCAAGCAAAACCATCACGGCTCATATCCTAGCTAGTGGAAAGATGTATCGCCTGCACCGAGTCCGCGCGACGACAAACACCTGGCACCAAGTGAAGACAGAGTAGGAGAAATGGAGCGATTGCTCTCTTCTCTGTCATAACCGAAATTTTGCGACTATTGAGATTCTACCTGCGTTATAAAAAATTGTATAAATATATCCCAGAAAGAAATAAACAAGGCTAGACCTTTTTGTGTCTTTGTAATAGAATTTTACATTGAGAGTTAATACAAGCAGATCTGGAGATTCTCAATTTCGTCACTACTGTGTTACAAGTTTGCTTCCTTGTTTCCCATTTTTCCATTTTAATTCATATTCATAATTGATGTGCTTCGTTATACTTTAGTACGACCACTACTATAACGAATGAATTTGGGTTTTCTGTTATTGTTTATTGTCTTTCCTCTGCACCAGCTATCAGCGGGTGTAAGACCAATCTGCATTTTCGGAATTCTGCATATATTCTTTGTTACATTGGTTATTTTCTTACATATTTTCTTCTCCCGTTTGTGTCGTGAGATTTTCCCTTGGTAGACACTTTACGCTGTAAAAGGCTCAATGTTTTTCTCCCACCTCGCACTTTTTATTAAATAATACAGTTACGGGAACGAGCCTTAGATTTGCATCCATGTTTTATTTCTGCAACCTTAAGTTCTCTTTTATAAGACCAAACTGAGACAACACTTAACCTTTCTTAAAGTTTTTCATACCTTTACTGTTCCCCATGACAGTTCCTGTACCAACTCAACCGAATGTTGAACCCGGACTACTGAATCAAACACACATTGCCTTAAACCTCTTCGATACCATTCTTAAGACGACAACTAACCGGGCCGAACTCGAACAATCATGGACCACCATTGAACGTGACATAACTATTCAGGAACAGTTGGAATCTATACAGTGCCAACGTAGGAATCTTCCCTAGTTTCCTTCACCGAAGGCTTGCGCTTCTCTCTTCTACACCTATCACCCACTTTCAGATGCCTTGACACTGTACGTTTAAGTGTTAAGTACAGACTCAGGAACAATAGTTCCAAAGTGAAGTCAATTCCAGGCCATGTGAGTGGATGAGGTGGTAAGGGATGTCTGGGTAATGGGTGCAGTGATAACAGGGAAATGTATGGCTTACCTGTGGGTGCCTCTGAAAAGGGTGAGTTGCACCTTGTCATGGATGCAAATGTTTCCAATTCCATTCATGCCTTTTATCCTTATTTTTTTACGCTTTTTCTTTCAAGAGACTAATTTGGGGGACATTTCCCTGGCGTCCAGGAGAAAAACGTTAGGCCTCTATGACTTGTTATCCCCAATTTTTAGGGATAACTAGGAGATCATGTCTCGAGGCCCATAGGTCCTAGACATGGAGTACCGAGAGCAGGATTGACCTGAGCATGGCCCTGGAGGGCCCATCCTTTTCTTCTTTCATCAGATTCATCTTGTCAACAGCTACAACATCTATCACCTTCGGCTTGGTCTTGTATCGGAGGAGGTTCTTGCTCCATGAGGTAATTGGTCCAGGTATCATGGTATGTGTCACTTTTGATCATTAAAACCTTTAAATATATGCTTCTGATTCCTTTTGTCTCTGACAACTGCTTGGATCTTACATTAGCCCACTTGACCATGCTTGGGGAGATTGACAGGGTGCTCTAGCAAGCCTGTGCCCATAGGTTTTGGTTTGCCACTGGGGGGATTTCTGAAAAGCCATCGCCCGCTCCCATCATAGCACCACTCTTTCATCTTATCTCCCGCTCATTTATCCCATTACCCTTGTCCGGGCATTGGGTTGACCTGTTTGTAGGGTTGCACCTTATCTCGTGGGAAGAAGGGGCTAAAGGCCCAGAAGGTAAAAGCAGCTGGTAAAAGATAAAAGCCTAAAAGTGAAACCTTGAGATGCTTTGCCCAGGGATCCCCGAGAAGGCAATAAAAAGCCTCTCAGCAAGAAACAAGAGGGACTCGGAAAATAAGAAACAAGATCTAATTTGAGGATAGGGGGTCTCATCACGAACCAACCTATTAGTTCATGGGTACCTAGCAGTATGACATTGCCACCATTTGGTTACCACGCCAGGGAAATGACCTTTGGTTGCATGGCCAAGGGAAAGGGGGTCTCATCACGAGCCAACCTTCTCATCTTTGTGAAAGTACTTATGGGTAACACTGTCAGCTCTGGTCACCATGCCAAGGCAGTGTCCTCTGGTTAGCTCTTGAATAAAAAGAAAAAGAAGAAAAAACAAATAAAGGAAAAGAATAAAGGCAAGAACGGGCTTGGAAAAAATGCATCCTTAACAGATACAGCTCGCCTTCTACAAAGGCACCCACAGATAACATTATGCATCCCTGGCTCTCACTCCACCCACATGTCTGGACATCCCCTAGCCACTTCACCTCACTTACATGGCTTGGATGAAACTTTCCTGGAGACTTCCCTTTTCTTGTGGATACTAGCCCAATAGGGCATCTTGTGTTTTTCTTCAATCTTGTATTGTAGGTTTTTGTAATGTCTTGAGCTATTGATCGATGTATCAGGGTTTTTATGCATTTGTTTGATAATATTAATGATGAAATGTGATTGACATTGCTATTATCCCTGTGACTAATGAGCCCATGGAGGGCGTAACTTTTGATGTGTAGGACCATGCCCGACGGACAGGTACCATTTGGATTGGTACACATGGGGAGATGATCAGTTCGGACCTCCATGGGGCTGAAGAGCCCATCAGAGGGTAGAGACAGGACAGTGTTTGATCAAGGTTTTGCTCCGAAGAAGAAAAGGACGTTCCATCAGGGGCACTTTGGCTGAGCTGGGCCTAGGGGGATTGACCCACTTGCAGTTGAACGTTAGCTCCGGATGACCTAGGACATCACCAGGAGGCTTGTGATGTCATCATGAGTATATGGCAGATGGACAGGGTTGTTGGCACGTGTGGCAGTTTGGAAGAGCCCAAGGAGGGCTAACGTTTGGCTTCTGGATGCTGCACTGGCCCTAAAAGGGCCTAACGTCTCCCTCAGGAGGGCTTGACGTCTCACTTTTGCTTATTTAGGGATTTAAAAAAGAACATTTAATGTAAAACATTATTACTTTTGATATTCTGGCCTTGTCGGCCATTTTATGACGTAAAAAGTAAATTAGGTCATTGATACAGTATATATTCAGGTGTTTTGGCCTCATTTTATCATAACACATCACTCACTCACTAGTGAGGTTTGATTTTAGCGCCCTACTTGGGTATTTTTGCTGGTTTAGTGAGGCGCACTTGTTGAAAGAAGACATTTCTTGGCATTTTATGGTTTTTCTCTTGAAGGAAGGTGTTACAACTAGGGTTTGCATGGTTATTTCTTAATGAATTGTAAGTATTTTTCTGCAAAACTTCTTGATTGAATGGTTGTAGTCTTATTTTCTTACATGTATTTATAATTTGTTGAATCAAAACCCTAGGTGACAAGCACACAAGTAGGTCCTTGTCTCATGTCCCCTAATAGAGAAATTTTCAGCCATTGAAGAAGGAAGAAAGAGTCTAGCCATAACTACACTCTCATTTCTTCTTCTCCTTGAGCTAGCCGTACTTTCCAGAAGTCAAGAAGGAGGAGACGTCCCAGGCCTAGGTTATCTACACCTAGGGTCGGTTTTCTTCTAGGGTTTAGTGATAGAGCCTTGTTGTAGCAACACTCTCCCTCACTACACTCTCTTGTCTTGATTTATCTTTCATGCTAGCCGTTTTTGCCAAGNATATCTTTGAGGTCTTAGAGAGTGGCAAAAACTTTATTTGTAATAATCAACAATTAAAGAAGCCAATCTCCAAGCATAATATGTTTTGGTAATTTAGCTTGGTTGTCATCCCTCGAGATGTAGGATTAAAGGTGGAAATCAAGCTTGATCGTTACAGTTCCTAGGTTGGGCCAAGCTCGAGGAAGGTTTATTGGCATAATAGTCGACACTTGATGGATCTAGCTGCGACTAGAATTTTAGAGGTCAAAGCTTTTTAGGTTCAATTCTTAGCTACTCTAGCATTTTTTTTCTTCCTTACCACCTAAGTCCAACCATATTTACCCGCATTTGATTCCTAGGGTGCTTTAGCAACCAGGGTGTTTGCATGTATTAGGTCATTGTAGAATCAACCTAAGGAGACATTAGTAGTCACATATATTGTGATTTGAGCTTTGGCACTGGAAGAAAGTGTTAGGAAGATTGATGTAGTAGATTGATTGCCCAATAATATGATTACCTACTTAGATGAGAACAAATTTCCGTAGGTTGTTTGAAAGGTTCACCTTAATGTGAACTTGATGTCGGGGCCTAGGGATAAAGCGCTACATTCATGGAATATGAAGTCCCCTAAGGGGGTAAAGATATGTTTTATGGTTGGCCATGACTACATTTAGAGGTTGAGAAATTAGACCTAGATTAGGCATGATAAATGTGTTGCTTTATCAATTAAAAAGTCATGAG
>SNQJ01S0044350.1:58335-69093 GCA_010110895.2 Picea sitchensis | reverse complement strand
CGGAGTGAAGTGTGTTGCTCATGAAAAATGGCTTGCCTGTTGAATCATCCATTTGTCTCCAAGCACAACACCTTTCCAATGTGGAGGAAAAAGAAAGAGAACATGATACTCAACACAAGTTTGAAATGTTTTGACAACGTCATAATTCCACTAAACATGCTTGAAAAGTTTGATATCTTGGATGGGTAATAAAGACGAAGGACTATGTAAATAGTAAATACCTATCAAGTCGTTTGGAAACCCTAGTAATTATTGACCACCAAAGCCTCACGCGGCACCATCCGAGTTTTTTCTGCTCTGAACAGGCGGCTCCACCAGGCTAATAACTGTAACAAATTCTAGTTTCTTCTGCTCTGAACAGGCGACTCCACCACTAGCATCTCTGACTCTTGCCCTTTTTTCCATTTCGTTGAGGGGAAATAAGAATGAAAATTCAATATATGTAAACCAGGCCTTGGGGAATTAGATATTTTCAGGATGGTCACTAGAGAGAGCAAATCCCATATAATTTATACCAGGTACAAGGGCCAAAATGTAGCTACCCAGTGCCCATACCACAAAATCTGGGCGAATTAAACCATAAACCCCGATTTTACCAAATGGGTGGGTTAAGAAGTTATCAAAAATTCCCATACTTCTAGAAATTTGGCTAATGGAAGCTTGTCCCTCCAAATTGCAGGGGCAAAATATAATTTTTTTTCCTCAATCTCTCCTAAAAACATGGGCTAACCCTGTACATGATTTTTCCCCTAAAATAAATTACGGGCTAATGATATAAGTTTTAAAAAATCACTTTAATACAAAAAATTCGCCCAATAAAAAATTGGTAGCCCCTAAATTTCGCCCATGGGCGAAATTTTGCCGCTAAAATCATCTATGATCACAAATTCTCTTCTGGAGTTGTCCTTCTTCTCCTCTCCAACTATGTTGTTGTTTTTTCTTCATTTTCCTCTTTTGTTTCTTCCCTATTTCTATGATAGGCTCTCTTGTGTTCAACTCCCTTTTGTTGACTACTTCTACTGACCTCAACATTAGCTTCATGATTTCCCCTATCACTGTGTCCAACTTCTCCAGTGCTTAGCTCTCTTTATGCAATCCTCTTTGTTGCACATATTCCTTTTTAGTGGGTAGATCTACTCAATCCCACATGCTTTCTTTATCTCCCTTTGTGGCATTGAGTTGCCACTCTGCTACAGACCTCAATTCCACAGTCTCATCATCAAGATGCTGCTCGATTTCCTCTTCTGATATCTTAATTTCTATCATCTCTTCTTGTGTTGGCATATATCCAACTCTCTCAAACCATTCCTTTGGCTGGTATGCTCCTCCATTTGTTTCCAACTTGACCTATTGGATGTGCCTACCTCTTTCCAAGGCTTCTAGTTCCTCGTGCATCTCAGCTATGTTATATGCTTCCTCTTCTACTATAGGCTCCACTGGTGCAGTCATTTCCTATTCAGCTTCCTAGCAAAAATAATTGAGCAATTATGTCAAACACTCGTTTCCCGAATTTTACATCAGTGTCTTCTGGAAACCATCTCATGGTTTTGAATTGTTGAAACAATCCTCCAACATCATCAATTCTATCTCCCATTGAGTGAGTATCTCAACTGTGTGCTCCTCTTCTTATTCTCCTTGGGAAGATTCTGATACCTACTCCTTCACCATGGTAGTCACTATTGGTTTTCCTCTTCTTACTACTGCACTTTTGTCCTATGCACTAGCCTTCATTTGGCTATTTGGCAGTAATTCCTTGATCCCTCCAATCATCAAGATGCTCCTCTGATTCTCCTCATTTGTGATGGAAGTATTTAAATTCTCATCATCTCCATTCACATGGTCTACAAGCCCACATGAATCTCCTCCTATAAATGATCCTTGCTAACTTTAACTCATTTCTGATCTCCCGATACTTTTAGACAATATCATATCCTTCTCCCTTCCCACCTCGCATTTTGGGAATTTTCTACTACCCACCTGACAGTCTATGAGATCAATCGAGCCCATCTCATTCCCTACTTGGCAAACTGAACTTTCAGCACTGCTCCCCTAGAATTATTTGAGACCTCCACCTGGTCTCTTTCCATTGCCCACCTAGCAACTTGAATGCCCATTTCTGCCCATTTGGAGGTTTATGAGATGTTCAACTGATCTCACCTCCTCCTCATCATTAAGGTGTCTCCCAATATTTGGTTCATATATGTAAACCATTTCCTCCTCTGTGTCACTAATGTTTTCAATGTACCTCAACCACCTATTTAACAGTTGTTGTTGTCCTCTGGCTAAAATTTTCTGAACAGGCCATTTCAATTTCTTCTCCATTGGCCATTCATACACCCAATGTGCTTTTGCATTATGTTGTATTTTAAATGCAATCTTCTCCATGCTTTCTCTTATCTCATCAAGCTCCAGCTCATATTTGGATTGTTCTTCTTCTTGTGATCTCCTCTTAGACCATGATCATGGCCTTTAGTAGCCATTTCCACCTTCTACCTTCTATGGATTAGTCTACATATGCAAGCATCCCCATCTTTTCCCACAACTCAGCTAGTTGTTTAAATTTTTGTTGTTGCGCCCATGCAACAACCTTCTTACAAAACATCAATACTCTACTTTCCTTTCACCTGTTGTCTACAGGCAAAATATTGTTTATGATACCACCTGATGTTATCAGGTCATATCCTCAACTCATGCTCCTCTAGATATAACGGTCCAGATCTCCCATTCATGTATCAGGATTTTTCATTTCACAAGATTGGATGATCGCTCACTTTCGTGCTCTTGATCCCTGATATCCCAAAATTCTCCCTGGACAATCGATAGTCCATATCTCTCCTCGATCAACAACTACAATCTTTTCACGAGTTTGCACTTTGAGAATTCTCATGATTTGGTCCTTTGACTTCTCTTAGGTGCGAGTCAACGAAACGTTGATCACTCTACATGCGTCCCTTCTGATGGAAGGTTTCGATGATGTAAATATTTCACAACTTCGTAGAACCCTCTCTCCTATGCAACTCCAAAGAGTTAAAAATCATGCATGTTCCTCTAGATCCAACGGTTGTTGGTCCATGCACTTGCATGTGACGGATGAGATTTGGTTCCCTTGTACTTGTTCCTCTTCTTCCTGGACGTATATCTAATGGTCCAAGCCCCTCTCCAGAACTAGCCAGATGGTTTTTGTCACTCCAACTCCTAAGCATCAGGCTTTCTTCAACTTAGAATATTTTGTCAGTGTTCAAAAGATCTCGGACTTTGAACTTCTTTCTGTGGACCTGTCTCTTGGTCTTGCTTCCCTCTTGAAAGAGTTGTCTCTTTTGAGATTATCAACTGACAATAATTTTGTCTCATACACTCTTCTTTCATTATAACTTCTGAGCTTGATCTCCTTGAAGATTTTGACCTCCCATGAAGACCTTGCATTGTAGGGATTTCGTCAAAATTAAAGCCTAAAGGATTTATTGAACGAGAAATAATTCTCTCGAACTCGACGCGGATTTATTCTGTGCAAACTTCCACTGACTCAATTCCCACCTGGAAGATCTCTATAGAGTCCTCAATAACTCTTCTTCTTTGTTCTTCTTCAACACAGTCTTAACTCTCAGGTATTCAGTAACCTTGAGGTTCCTCTTGAGCTTATGATTGGTCTGGTGTGACGTACTACCATGTTCTTTTCTGACTCCACAGAGTTCATATGAACACCATTTGCACTGGCTACAAAACCTCAATTGTTATGTTGTGCACTCATTGCACAACCTAAAGAATGAAAAATGATATTATAAATCTCAATGAAGATAAAAGAAATATATATTACTAGTGTAAATAAAAGTTATCATATATCTACGACATTCATTCATGAAACACATAAATACATGAACAACAATATATAGGAAAAAATGTTTTTCTATTATATCTTTGTGTCTATACAAACGATTACAAAATTGGACTGTAAGAAAGTCCTAGTTCTCTCAATCTCTCTCTCTCTCAGAATTATTATACCTCCTAAGTCTCTTAATACTCTCTATCATTCTATCTTTCCTAATGAAATCTGAAACAAGATCTCATTAAAAAAGAGGGGCTCTGTGAGCTCATCCTCTCTCACATAATCTCATATGTTACATTGAAGTTTCATAAATGTTTACCCAGACCTGACTATGATCTGGGCCTACTACAAGTAACCCTTTAAGGCAATTAGAACACTACCTATACAAAGGTATGGCCTAACATTTACAGCCTTACAACACAAAAATATGTATAGGATTATTTCAAATTTTAAAATGGGAGGTTTAATGCCTCTCCCTTCCTCCATTGCGTTTTTGCGTGTTGGCATGCTGAAGCATTTTCTCAGGTGGATAGATTCTCCTGCATCATACTCCCCTTCTAATAAAAACATGAGATCCTTCTCATGAGCTCCTCTTCTCCAGTGTTGAAATCCACCTAAATCCCAAATTCTCTTTTGGAGTTGTCCTTTTTCTCCTCTCCATCTATGTTGTTGTTGTTGCTTCCTTTTCCTCTTTTTTTTCTTCCCTGCTGCTATAGAAAAATCAGTTCTGTTCAACTCCCTTTTGTTGATTGCTTCTACTAACCTCAACATCAACTTCATGATTTCCCCTATAAGTCTATCCAAATACTCTAGTGGCTGGTTCTCTTTATGCAGTCCTCTCTGCTACACTTATTCCTTGTCAGTTGGTAGATCTACTCAATTCCCTATGATTTCCTTATCTCCCTTTGAGTAATTGAGTTGCCACTCTGCTGCAGACCTCAATTCCATAGTGTCATCATCAAGCTATTTCTCGACTTCCTCTTCTAACATCTTAATTTATGTCATCTTTTCTTGTGTTGGCATATCTCTAACTCTCTCCAACCTTTCCTCTGGCTGGTATGCTCCTCCATATGTTTCCAACTTGACATGTTGGATGTTCCTACCTCTTTCCAAGGCTTCTAGTTCCTTGTGTAGCTCATCTATGTTGTCTACTTCCTTTTCTACTATAGGCTCCACTGGTGCAGTCATTTCCTGTTCAACTTCCTAGTGGAAAAAATTGAGAAATTTAGTTGAATGCTCTTTTCCTGAATTTTGCATCACTGTCTTCTGGAAACTATCTGATGGTTCTGGATTGTCCAAACAATCCTCCAACTTCCTCAATTCTATATCCCATTGAGTGAGTATCTTAACAGTGTGCTCCTCTTGTTCTTCTCCTTTGGAAGATTCTGATACCTACTCCTTCAGCATGGCAGTCACCATTGGTTGTCCTCTTCTTGTTGTTGTACTTTCGTCCTGTGCACTGTCCTCATTTGGCTATTTGGCAGGAATTCCTTGATCCCTCCAATCATCATAATTCTCCTCTACTTCCCCTCCTTTGTGATGGAAGTATTTAACTTCTCATCGTCTTCATTCACATGGTCTGCAAACCCACATGAATATCCTCCTATGAGTGGTCCTTGCTGACCTGAACTCACTTCTGAGCTCCCGATACTTTTAGACAACATCATCTCCTTCTCCCTTCCCACCTCACAATTTCATAATTTTTTGCTTCCCACCTGGCAGTCTATGAGATCAACCAATCCCATCTCATTGCCTACTTGGAAATTTGAACTTTCGACACTTCTCCCCTAGCATTATTTGAGACCTCCACCTGGTCTCCTTCCATTGCCCACCTAGCAACTTGAATGTCCATTTCTCTCCATTTGGTATTTTATGTGATCTTCAATTGATCTCACCTCCTCCTCATCATTGAGGTGTCTCCCAATCTTTGGCTCGTAGATGTAAACCATTTCCTCCTCTGTGTCATTGAGGTTTCCATCGTACCTCAACCACCTATTTAATAGTTGTTGTTGTCCTCTCGCTAAAAATTTATGAAGAAGCCATTTCAATTTCTTTTGCATTGGCCATTCATACACCCAATGTGCTTTTGCATTCTGTTGTATTTTAAATGCAATCTTCTCCATGCTTGTTCTTATAACATCAAGCTCTAGGCTCATATCTGGATTGTTCTTCTTCTTGTTGTCACCTCTTAGACCATGCTCATGGCCTTTAGTATATATTTCCACCTTCTACCTTCTATGGATTACTAAACATATGTGAGCATCCCCATCTTCTCCCACAGCTCGCCTGGTTGTTTAAATTTTTGTGGTTGCACCCATGCAACAACCTTCTTACAAAGGATCAATACTCTTCTTTCCTTTCACCTGTTGTCTATAGGAAAAATCTTGTTTATGATACCACCTAATGTTATCAGGTCATCTCCTTCCACCGTCTCTCCTTTGTCTATTGTCTGTAAGCAAGGCATGGTCTTCTATTTACCTATGTTGCCTAGAAAAATTAATTATGTAGCTCTGATACCACCTGATGCAGCCCCGCTACTCCCTCATATGGCTTCCTAACCTCCTGGTCTTAGATCTTCTATTCTCAAGTCAAAAGACTCTTTGGAACCTTAAGGTTCCCCCACTGTGTCTAAAACATGGGCCCCCTTAGCTTCTTGTTGCAGGTCTGACAACAATCCACGACCTTCCCCTTTCTCTCTGTGCGAAAACTCAAAATGTTGACATTAGCTCCCTTTCGGATAAGCCCTCACTTGCTATGAACTAGAGTTATGACCACGTGGTTGTGGACACGGTCATAAGCGGTCTAGAGTTAAACCACCTTTGGGCCCACAATGCTCCTCTAGCCTATAATTGTCCTCCATATGAAACCACGATTCAAATTACGGCATGCCTTCGACTCCTTAACCTCTTCACAACTTATCTCTCCGCAATCCTTCTCAATCGTCGATCTCACAATCCTTTGGAGTTTCCTGTGATCGACAACTATTATCGATCTCCATTCTTCCCTTCTTTCCTCATCTGATGACTCAGATTCACTTCGGGTGATCTGATGGCTCAGAGGTACTTCGTCTCTCTGGACTTCATGAATATCAATTCTCAACTTAGAGACTCAATATAAACATCTCAGAGCTCATGATCTAACACCGCGTGTCCACCTCTGCATCGATGGCTCTCCTTGTTTCCAAAACTCTCGTCTTTGGCAATTTCAAATCTCAATAGCCACAAGCCTCTAGAGTAATCCTTTCAGATTCCGTGATCTGGTGACACTTATCCAACCTAGATTAGCAGTTGTCATTCACTCCGGTTTTTCGGGCATTGGCTATCCCTAATCTTAAAATCATCCTTCGCGTTCTCCCAGAATGACTTCTTCCGGAGTCCACAATATTTCACTATGTGCCCCTTCTAGATCTGACGATCCATATTCTCTTCGGCTCTTTGGTTCCCTGTGTTTGAGCTCTTCGGTGCTTTGGGCTTTGGCTATTTCAGTTCTCAAAACTGAAACTCCAAGATAACTTTCTCCGGATCTCGCGATCTTGTGACAAGCGTTCCCTCATAGATCGACGCTTCTCTGATCTTTGGTTGTCCAGGCTTCGGTTGTTTCAACCCTTCAACCTTTGCCTCATTTTGGATCTCTAGACCCATTGACACATATCCCCTCTAGATCCAATAGTCCAGATTCTCCTTTCGCAAATTTGGATTTCGTGATGTACGATTTCCAAGTCACAACTTCCTCCACATCTCGACTTCTGAAATGTCGATACTTCAAAGCACCCAAATATGATGACTCACTCTCCTCTAGCTCTAATGGTCCAGATCTCCCCTTCGCGTATTGGGATTTCTCAAGATTGGAGGATCGCTTGCCTTCTTGCTCCCGATCACCGATATCCGGAAATTCTCCCTGGACAATCGACAGTCTAGATCTCTCCTCGATCAATGGCTACGATATTTTTGTGAGTTTTCACTTTTCAAATTCTCAAGATTCGGTCCTTTGGCTTCTCTTATATGAAATTTAGCAAAACGTTGATCACTCGCCACTCGTCCCTTCCTATGGATGGTTCTGATGATGTTGGTATTTTGTGACTTTGCAAAACCCTCTCTCCTATATACTCCAAAGAGTTAAAACTCATGCACATTCCTCTAGATCCAATTGTTGTTGGTCCATGCACTCAGATATGATGGTTGAGATCTGGTTCCCTTATGATTGTTCCTCCTCTTCTTAGACGTAGATCTAACGGTCCAAGTCCCCCTCCACAACCGGTCAGAAGGTTGTTGTTGCTCCCCCTCCTGAGCTTCAGACTTTCTTCAACTTAGAAGATTTCATCGATGTTCATAATGTCTCAGCCTTTGAACTTCTTCCCGTAGACTCAACTCTTGGTCTCGCTTCACTCTTGAAAGCGATATCTCTTCTGAGCTTATCGACTTAGAATAAGTTAGGCTCATACGCTTTTCTTGTGTTATCCCTTCTGAGCTTGATCTCCTCGATTATTTCAACCTCCCATGCACATCTTGCATTCTCGGGATTTCATCAAACTCAAAGCCCAAAGGATTTCTTGAAAAATAAAAAATTCTCATCCTCCTGGCTTTCTTTTGCTTGATGCACTCTTTGGAGATCATTTCCTCACAGAGTATTCAGTAACTCTATTTCTCCCAAACTCGACGCAAAGTTCTTTTGTGATCACTTGCACCGGCTCGATTCCCACCTGGTAGAGCTCTACAGAGTCCTCCATAGTATTCTCTCGAGTCCTCCATAGTATTCTCTCTCAGGTATTCAGTAACCTTGAGGTTCCTCTTGAGCTTATGATTGCTTTGGTGCACCCTCCTAGCACGTTCTTTTCTGACTCCGCAGAGTTCATATGCACACTGTTTGCGCTGACTACAAAATCATGATTATTCTATTGTGCACTCCTTCCTTAGCCTAAAGAATCCATAACGATATTATAAACTTCAATGAAGATAAAATAAATATATCTTCCTACTGTAAATAAAGCTTTTGATATATCTATGACATTCATTCATGAAATACATAAATACATGAACAACAATATGCAGGAAAAAAAAAAATTCTATTGTATTTGTGTGTCTATATAGATGATTACAAAATTGGACTATAAGAAAGTCCTCTCAGAACTATTCTACCTCTGAGTCTCCTAAGACTCTCTATCAGTCTCTCCTTCCTAATGAAATCTGAAATAAGATCTCATTACAAAAGAGGGGCTCTGCGAGTTGTCCTCTCTCACCTAACCTCATTTATTACATTGAAGTTTCATAAATTTTTACCGAGACCTGACTAAGATCTGGGCCTGCTACAAGTAACCCTTTAAGGCAATCCAACCACTACCTATACAAAGGTATGGCCTTGCATTTCCAACCTTACAACACAAAAATCTGTATAAGATTATTTCAAATTTTAAAATGGGAGGTTTAATACCTCTCCCTTCCTTCATTGCCTGTTTGGGTGTTGGTGTGTTTGCTGAGGTGGAGTGATGCTCCACATAACCACCCTAGAAGTGCCAAGAAAAGTTTCTCCATGTTTTTCAATATCATTCACAATCTTTGTCAAAGTACACATGTTCTCAAGGACCTGCCCGCCAAAAGTAAACGACTCTTGGGTTGTTCAATTGCATAAAATTTTCTTGTGCAACTACTTGATCGGGATTAATAAAGTATTGCATGACAGATGAATAAAAATGATTGTCCAATGTTATATTCTTATATATATTTCTCACTTAACCACCATAAACATAAACAAACAAAAAAAATTGGTGTTCTCTCACAAATATGCACATCATATCTACCGTTCCAAGAATGGACAAGAGATAAAGAGTGGGGGTTTTTAATTTTCTATTGATATATTGCTTTATTCGCTAGAGGAACGTAAGTGCCCTTGCAACTAGGGGCACCATAGCCAACGATTGGAGAGGTCACTTAATTGTGAAAAACAGGTGTCCACACAGTGAACGCACAAGTGATGTTGACCGTAACCGTCAGTGACAATGGCGGGTTTCGCTTTCACACGACTTGAAGTTGAGTTTCATCGAATTCTATCGATCTGCATGAATCTCTGCGACTGATTCTTCTTCGACTCTCCATGCATTACAATTCAAAATCGGAGGCAGAGGGAAGATCCTGTAGACATTTTCGAATCAGAGTTTGAGTTCGTTATCCTATATATTGATTTTATTTTTGATCTTATTGAGTTCGTTATCCTATATATTGATTTTATTTTTGATCTTACTTATAAATCAACCAGATGACCACTGAATCGAAAAATATGGAAATGGCGGGGTTGTGCTGGATTTCAATAATAGCAATACTGTTGTAAAGTTCCATGCTTAATCTCAAATCATCGTCCTCTTATCGTCATTTCCGTTGATACTGTATGTTGTATGTAACTAAATATCGGTCATGTTATCATTTCGCACAACATTTCTATTATCTAAATAAAACAATATAACTTGTCTTGAACTAGTTCTATTCTTAAATATTTATATTCATGTATTTTCTCATTTCTGTTATTTAAACAAAATTATGGAATTTTTTTGATTAATTTTATTCTTCATGGATTTTCACATCAACTCTATACAGTCTCTAAATAATTATTAAATTCGTTTTTGTTTAATAAGTTCTTTTTTATTATCTAAATAAAAAAGAACTTATTTTCTATTAGTTTTATTGTCAAATATTCATCTATTTTCAGATATTTACGCCGATGGGCGTCCCCCTATCAGCCTTGCACGATTAATCATGCTTTTAATTACTAAATTTAATCTAATGGTCAGGAAATCAAGATGCTGGCATATTCTTCGTCTTATATCTAAATCAATGAATAAGATTGCAAGAACTAACTCCCTTGCATTTATAAAATCATGCGTTTATCATGTTTACTTTTTCACTTTTACAAAACTTAATTAAAAATTTACTAGGTCAACTTATCAA
>SNQJ01S0044350.1:29382-54853 GCA_010110895.2 Picea sitchensis | reverse complement strand
TGTGCTACCTATGAAACATGGAAGGATCAATATGCTACTGACCTTGACTTTCAAAAGATCTAGGTGGCATTGCAAAATCCCACAGTGATCAATCAGACCCCCTTCCTAGAGTACACTATTCGGGATGGGTAGATCTATAAGCTAAATTTGTTATGTGTTCCACACTCATAGGACCACCTCTTGCTTATGAGGGAGGCACATGCTTCAG
Organism: Picea sitchensis; assembly: GCA_010110895.2. NCBI lineage: Eukaryota > Viridiplantae > Streptophyta > Pinopsida > Pinales > Pinaceae > Picea > Picea sitchensis. Next base: position 54,645 of record SNQJ01S0044350.1, on the reverse strand, counting down.
CCTATGGCGACCACTTCAGTACCACAAAGACCATCAAACATCTGCAATGCCATTTTCATTGACCTTCCATGCAACCTCAAGTTGAAAATTTATCGAATCATATGCATTATTCTCACAATCCAAGCCATCCAACCAGAAGCATATATTATATCAACCACTACCTCTTTTGTCCTGCCTTGGGAGTCAATCTCAATGGATTTCCTTAGTGGCCTTCTGAAAACCCAAAAGAAACATGATGCAATCTGGGTAGTGGTATGCTGCTTCAGTAAAATGACACTTTTTATCCCATGTACAAAGAGTACTACCATAGTACCAACAAAAAAACTCTACTTCCAACATGTCTCACCACATTTTGGCCTCCCAAGCACTATCATCTTAGATAGATATTCTTTCTTACTCATCAATTTTTGGAAGACCATATGGGTGCTATTGGGATTTCAACTCAAGTTTTCTACTGGATTCCATCCTCAAATGGATGTCCAAATAGAGGTTGTCAATAGATTCTTGGTTCATGCTCCCCGAACTCACTTTGGGCGCAACAAACAATGGGAAAATTACTTGCACATTCTTCAACATAGCTACAACAAGGCAACACATTCTTCTACAAGATTTTCACCTTTTGAATGATGCTTGGGGTTCCAACAAGCATCCCCAACCGAAATCCAACTCACCTAGGTTCCTCAAGGCACCTTTGATCAACAACAGGAACAACTCTCAGCACAACAGTTTCTCCAAAAACTTGCACAGCGCCACACTACAGTAACTGAAGCACTTAAAACTGCTCAAGAGCATGCCAAGCAACACCATGACCAACAAAGGACCTTCATGTACTTTCAACCTGGAGATCAAGTTTGGTTACACTTGGAAAATAAGTGCTTCAAGGGACAAAATCACAATATTCTTTCATTAAGATATGGCCCATACACCATCCTCGACAAGACTGGAGAAAATTCTTATAGGTTGGACCTCCCACCACAATTGGGAATCCATAATGTTATTAATGTCAATCACTTGAAATTGTTTGAGCCTCCCCTCTTGGAAGAACTAGTCACAATTACTCATATAGTGGAAAGCAATTTGGACTTCCAACTCCCTTTTGCCAAAGACACTCTATTGGATACCCAAACCCGCTCTACAAGGCACCAGGCATACACGTTGTACATGGTGGCTAGCCAAGGACAAACTCTAGCTCAGGCGAAGTGGATCACAGCTGAAGTATTTCATAACAAGTTCCCTCACCTTATCATGGATGTAGGGATGCTTCTATATTTAAACAGGGAGGAATTGGGCAAAGGAGGCCACCTAGGTGAACTCCCACCTCGGGTGCATACTTCAGCCAACTAGGCATGACCCACTTCAAATTTTGATGATAATTAAAAATTCATATGTAAATAAAGTGTTCCCTTGGCATATAAGTTGAACCGAGACTAAATTAAATTATTCTTCTCCTTCTTGGAGCGATTGTCTAACTTGTCTTTTGTTGTCTGAGTTTACTTTTTAACATTTTGTTGCATTTTCATTTTGGGGGAATTTTTCAAAATTAGCCAATGCGCCTCTCTTCATGTCTGCATCCTGGATTCTCCATTTTACGTGCTTACACACTTGAGAGAAATATCAATCCATTAACTAACTAATCGCTTGAGGGGAAATCCATTTTTTGCAAGTTTTCTAAAGAAAAACAAGAGGGCACACCAACCTGCGATTTTGCGCACTTGCTGGTTTTCTCATTGGTAGGATGAAGCAAGTGCTACCTCCTCCATGGATGCATTGATTTTCTCCTTTTTGATCCCTGGGACTCACACTGAGATAGCCTTCTCCTCTTGTCTATGCTCATCTCATCCTAGCACTATATCTCCATCATTGGGCTATCACCATTAGTGATGTGTCATTGAGAGTTTGGCTCAACTACCGGAAAATGGTTGTTGGGTCACCTTCCCCATCAGATCTCCTTCCTCGAAAGATCATTATCCCAACCATGGAGCCAAAAGGATAAAATAAATAATAAAAAATGAAAATAGACATAACTTGAAGGTTTAAATATGCAACTAAATAACCATGAATTATGTTGGAATTTTAGGAAGATGTCTTCAAGTGCGGTGCACTATTGGTGAGGCATCCTTCTTGGGAGGCATTTATTTTTAGGCATCCATATTTGGAGTTGTTTCCTCATGTTCAACGCCAACCTCTTTAAACTTCTATAACTACATAGGGGGATTCCATCAAACTATCTCCTACATCATAACCTTCTTACTAGTAAAACTTATCGTTTGTCGGCAATGCTTGTATTTTCCCTTCAAATATATTTTTATGGTTGAACCTCTCACATAAATAAGAATTTGTTTTATTGGTTTCAAGCCTTATCACCCTACCTATATTACCACCTTACCTCTATATCTTCATATTCATATGTGTTAATCAAAATATTGTACCACCCATATCCCTCGACCCTCGAGTGACAGTTTTCTGGATGTGGGTAGCATAAATCCTGGGCTCCCTCTCTTTTCCTATCTAGTGATATGCATTTTTTTATGCTTAATACCGTCTAAATTGAAGAGTAACCATGAACTACATCCTACACCACATCCATACTAGGAATGAATCTATTTAACGATTCAATCATTGTCATTCCTATAGGTCAAATGGACATGTGCATTGTTGGTCCTTGTAGAGAAAAATATGTATTGTGTATTCGAGGTATTGAAAAAACACTATGGATAAGAAAAACCAATGACAACAAAGATAGTGTCGATTTGAAATGTCCAAGAGTTATATTCTACTCTTCAGGTATTCCCTCCTCCACACTAACACATCCACCATCAAAACACCACCTACACATTTGACCCCAATAAAATCTCCACACCATTCACAACATCCACGATGTCCCAATTTGTTTTGGTAGAAACATGAATTTGCATTGTTATTGTTTCCACCGATGGGAGAATTATTTCCACCTCTTATAGCTTACTAGAGAGAGAAAGAATCAACAAGAAATTTTAGGATATCAAGTAATTGTTGGAAGATGACATAAATGTGGAATTGCACCTGTGCGGTGTTATTATCAATCTTGACTCTCTCACACGGGGCTATAATAATAAGGTCATTTTCAATAGAGAAATAAATCAAGGTGGATTAATCTTACTCCTTTTTTGAGTACTGTCTAGAGAACAAAGATGATTATCTTTAGGAACTTCTTTAGGGCTCTACTCTCCCATGAGAATATCATATTGCTTTTATATCTTGTGGCATCATAACTCAGACTGGCCTACATAGTTTTTCGGAAACCATTGAATTCTACAAGAGTTTTTGTGGGAACATTAATATGAAAAAATCAAAGTACAAGGTTCTATTAATATGGATTTGGTTGAAATATGCAAACCTAACGAAGGATGGAATAAAGAGACATTTCTTATGAATAACCGTATATTGTGGTAAATCCATAGAAGGATGGAATAATGAGACACTTTATTGGTACATGCTCTTGGATGAGTTGTAACTCACTAATTTTAGTATTTTGATACATTCCATCAGAGAATAGTATAATTAGGAGCACAAATTATACCCTTGTGTGACATTATTCGAGGATAATATAATTGGGTAGTAAAATGTGTGTATTCCATTATGTATGAATCTATTAACAACGTATACACAAAATAATTGACAAGTAATAAAAAACATTTATGAAAGTATTAATAAGTATTCATGTGTGAGGAGAAATTTCTAACCGAATCAAAAGCAACTAGATGTAATGGGATAAATAGAAAAATAGAATGCATATTTTAGATGAGCATTTCATGTAAAACAATAACTAAGGTAAAAATTTATTTCGGTAATAAAAATTGTACAATCAATTATATAGGATGCCATTAACAAGGTATACACCAATCAACACATATTTCATTAAATTTGGAAATATAGAGTGGATCTAGAATTTAGAACTTTAGCTAGATTGAGTTTTTTCAAAATAACTAATTAGAAAATCACTTAATTCACTACTTTGAATGTATATATTCACCACTTTTTATTATAAAGGTATCATTAGAAACTCTCTTGTATCATTATAATTTATTTCCATTATTATTATTTATATTTTTCAATTGAAAGTTAGTGGATCTAAATCATAACATTGGATGATTTAGTTTTTTCAAATTGAAGAATTAGAAAATTGTTCACTACTTTTAATGTATATATTCACCATTTTTGTGATAAATTTATGGTAATAGAACATATAAAATTAAATTTACATAAACTTGCAAAAGCAGATCTTTCAAGTCATAGACTTGGATTCCTTACATTATTTCTATTAATATTATTTATATCATGTTTTAGAAGCTAACTTAATAAAGGTAATTTATAATGTGTTTTAACATTGCGTTTGTTACTATTATTAACCAATTTAATTATAATTTAATAGAGTAATTAATGGTGAGTTAATGTACTAGTAGAATGTTGGGAGAACTTTAGAGTTACCCATATAAAAACTATTTAATGAGAATATGAGTGTATTTCTTAATATTATAACAATTTTAATTGTAGACATAGTAAGTAATATTGTCTATATTGAGTACTATATTTTATTATATTAGGAGGTCAACAACATTTTATGACAAGAGAAAATATTATATAAGAGTAACAACATATAACAACAATTATAAGAGTAGCTTTCAATTTATCAAAATCAATTATAAATTAGAATAACATGATTAATTTATATTATTATTATGTATATTTTTTTATTGAAAGCCAAGTTGATTAAGGATTACATTATGAATAATAGATTGTGTAAAAAAATATTGCATATAAAATTATTAATGGAATTAATAATCAATGTCTATTACTATTGTTAACCTAGATTTTAGTTGTAATTTGAAATTTCAAACCTAATCAAAAGCAAGGGAAAAGTAATGGGATAAATAGAAAAAAGGAATACATACGAAAAAAAGTAATGGAATGAAAAATGGAAAAGTAATGGGATTAACACCTCATCCAGATTGTTGTTATGGAGTTGGATGCACAACTTCCAAAAGATAGCCTATGTATCATTTTACTGATTGAGTGGCAAGCTGGCAGAGTTGCAACCATTTGGAGAGAAGATGATGGAGATAGTCTTGAGGGTAGAAGCGTTACCGCAAGGCATAACAGAATTTGTCACAAGAATAAATACTTCCATTTGTCACAGAATGTGGTGTACCAAGCTCCATTATCAATTCTTAATTTTCTAGTTGGGTGTCCCACCAAGTTTGCGCTATCCCTTCCAATTGTAAGCTGGTGATCTATAGTTTAGTGGATTCTTCCATCTCAAGGGAAGTCTTGAAGTATGTGTATATGATACAAATCCAGGAATCGACTATCTCACCTTTCATTTGTCTAGTGACCTTGGGTAACTGAATGTGTGTGTCCTGTTGAATGGTCACTCGAGTCCTACACTATTGGAGTAAAATTAATTCATGGAGAGTTAGCACCAATTATTCAATGGGATTTTACATAGGTGCATTGGACTCCTCACTAGAAACTTCTCTTCGAGGCGTCATGGTTTGCACGCATAGAAGAGAGGGAGAATATCCTCTTTAAAGAAGAGGTGTGAGCTGAAAAAGTGGGCCCTGAGGAGGGTGTGTGAGTAACCATGAGAAGGGCGCAAATGTTGCAGCAATGTGCAGGTGAAGAATAACACCAAGAAGGGTGACCATGAAACTCTAAGCAAGAGAATGAAGAATCAACTGAAGATCCCAAAAAAAATTGTGAATTTTTTGGATGTTTTCTCTGTCATCTCCTTCTTCTCTTTCTGTGAAACATTCCCCAAGGCACACACTCTGATACCAATTGATTTTTCTGGCGATGGAAACCAAATAAGGTGCACTCAAATTTTTAAAGGGCACACTAAGCAAAGAATCAGTCACCTAAAGAGAGGGTGCACTTGTTGTTTTTGGGACTCAACAAACAAAGACTCACTTCAATAGAGGGTGCACTTGTTGTTTGAAGGGTGTGCTAAAAAAACATTGAATCACTTCAAGAGTGGGAGCACTTGTTTACCTAATTCTCACTTCCTCAAAATTCATACACAACAAGAAAACAGGAAAATGATCGATAGGGCACAACAGTCCCTTGGTGTGCAACAATTCACACAAAAAAAAATGAAAAGGGATAAAGACAAAGAGGATTGAAAGACTTGTCCGGATGTGTATCAGAAACAAATGTCCCCATTAATAATGCAAGACAAATTCCTATGAAAGTAATTTCTTCTTTAATTTTTATGACATAATATTGCATTCAGATTGGTGAGAGAAGTTTCCCTTTTTTATGACACTATGTGCATTCAGACTGGAGAGAGAAGTTTCCCACAACAAAGAACTGACACAAACTAACTAACCATTTATTTAGACATATCCTCGCTTACTATACTGGAGAAGGCTTTATGAAAAATATATAAGCTCACTAGAACTCACATGGATTATAAATTAACATAATACATTCTTTTAGAATGACTTGCCTCCCAGACTGGTGAGATCATATTACAATAGAAGTTTATGAGTGAATATTGATCCTCTTCTACTAGTTGGGCAAGGAAGGGGGATGCCCTTCTTGGTGGCCCTCCTATGAATGTCTAGATCGACATAAAAAAAACACCATCCCCATGATTCAAAACTTGATGATTTTTTATTCTGAATTGTTCTTTGGGAACTCTTAATAGATAAGCTTCCATAAGATTACATATAGCTCCAGCATAAGAAGGTATTTGTGTTTCTCAAATGGATTTATGGCCTACCATACTTAACCATACACATACTAACATTGAAACCTCATCATAAAGGTGTTGAGAGAGGCCAAAATTTTATGAAAGGAAAGTAATTATTCAATCGACCCTCGCAGAGGTCATGGATGACATGGAAAAGGAATAAAAACATCAAGAAGTCTCTTTTTTTCTTTCAAGAAAGAAAAAAGTATCCATTGAAAGAAAACCCGTGATTTAGTTTTGCAATCATATCCTATTTCCAGATGCACCTTTCACTAATATTTATTTATCATGTGTAAAATGTCCAAAGGAAATACCACGATTTGTATTATATGGAAGCATGTCCAAATTCAATATCAAAGTGATATGGTTCCATTCCTAAACTAAAGCTGGTACACATTTGTTAAACGGTGACAAAAAATTTCCCAGGATTAGGATTTTAGATACTATAATTCAACATTGGTTGTAACTAAGTTAGATTAACATGGAATTTTGGTTATGAGCGCATTCAATAATCAGTTTTTGATGTACATTGATATAATTTTCATCTATGTCTATAGAGGTAGTATGAGTGTGAGTGAGCTACTGAAATCTCCATGATTTGAATAATAAGACAACCGATACCTCTGCTTGGTGGACGTAGCCCAATGTTGGGGTGAAACATGTAAAATCTCTGTGTCTTTTATAATCTATGTGATTGTGTTTTCCACATTTGAAATTCTAACAAATGGTATCAAAGCTTCAGGAGGCCACGCATTAGTCAAATTTCATGCGGAGGATTTAGACTGGAAAGACTTTGCTGGAATTTTGAGGTTGTTTATTGTTCGTCAATCGTTGGAAGACTGAAAGGGAGTGTTGACTTTGGCATCAATGCTGGGCACCCTGCTGGATTGGAGCGTCGATGTGGTGGTGACTTACACAATTTTGCATCAATGCTATGGTTGCTGCAAAAGGGGAGCATTGATCTCCTTTATGAAAAATTCACATGTTTTTTGGGAATGTTAAGCCATGATATGAAAGTCTTTTATAATTTAAGGTAGGAATTCTTTTATAAAAAAAACACATGGAGGATGATTAAAAAGGTGAACCGTGTATGTATGCTCACTTTGGATAATGTATACATATTATAAATGAGTGGATGATTTATGATATATATTTGAGGTGGTCTCTTTTATATATTATTAAAACTTTTTTTTTAGATTAAACTCTTTTATATATTATTAAAAGGTTTTTTGGATTTTAAACCTTTTAAAATTATTGTTCAACATTGAGTTAGATTATTCCTCCATGTAAAGGCTTGGTTACTATAAGCAATGGTGTTTTTTGGAATGTTTCCTCTAATGGAAAAAACGCAGAGTGCTAAGTTTGAAATTGAGAATTTCAATGGAAGGAACAATTTTGATATCTTGAAGGTTAAGATGCACGATCTACTCATGCAACAAGGAGTGGTGAAGTCACTTTTTGGAAAAGAAAAGAAAACCACGACCATAGCAGATGATGACTGGGATCATATGGATGTGAGAGCACTAAATGTCATATGCCTATGTTGGACTGACGATGTTCTATTCAATATTGTCTGGGAGAAGGAAACAATCAGTTTATGGATGAAGTTGGAAATTTTGTATATGAATAAATCCTTGACAAATAGGACCTTCCTAAAAGGACAATTATATAGTTTGTGCATGAAGGAAGGTACGAAAATAGGTAATCATTTAAATACTTTTAATACTCTTTTAGTCCAGTTGACTAGCATGGGAGTGAAATTTGAATATGAAGATAAGGTGATTACATTATTATGTTCTTTTCCCGCATAATGGGATCACTTTGTTACCTCTATTAGTTTCAATTCATTAGAAAGTATAGAGTTTGATGATATTGTTGGAGATTTACGATCCGAGGAAACAAGGAAGAAATTAAATTTAAAAATCTCTACATCTGAGGCAATGGTGATCAGAGGAAGAACTAATGAAAGAGTACAAGGTCATAGGGATTTCTCTCAGTCAAATTCAAAGGGAAAAAAGAAAAACCTTAAGTGTTGGTTTTGTGAAAAATTTGAACACTTGATCAAGGATTGATGGAAGTGACAACAAACCTCCAAAGCAAACCCTCCAAAAGAGACGAAGGAAGAAAATGTGACTGAAATAGGTTCAACAACATGTTCATCTATGACTGATGAAGTTTTAATAATTGGTATTGGTTCATGTCATGATCAACAATGGTTATTACATTCTGCTGCTTCAAATCACATATGTCTTCATATACACTGTTTTACTACTTACCAGTCTATAGATGATGGAATTGTTTACATGGAAAATGATATATCATGTAAAGTTGTGGGAATTGGTAGCATTCGAATTAAGATGTTTGATTCAACTGTTAAAATACTAACTCATGTGAGACATGTACCTGAGCTTARGAAGAACCTAATTTATTTGGGAGTCTTAGACACTGGAGGATATAAGAGTATTGTTCAAGGTRGAGTTATGAAGGTCTACAAAGTAATCCTACTGGTTATGAAAGTGAAGAAGGTTGGTAACCTGTTTCTRTTAGAAGGAAGAACTGAGTCAGATCATGCGACAACTATACCTGAAAATGAAAGTGATTTTGTTYRACTGTGGCATCAATGGTTRGGTCATATGAGCGAAAGAGGGTTGAAGGTATTATCTGATCACATGGTACTTCCTAGTATAAAGTCTTTAAAGTTAGATTTTTGCAAGAAATGTATTTATGGAAAACAGAATAGAYAGAGATTTAAAATMAGAAGACATACTAGTGAAAGAATCCTTGATTATATCCATTTTGATGTTTGGGGACCATCCCCTACTATTTCATATGGAGAAGGAAGAACTAAGTCAGATCATGCAACAACGATACCTAATAATGACAGTGATTTTGTTCGATTGTGGCATCAATGGTTGGGTCATATGAGCCAAAGAGGGTTGAAGGTATTATCTAATCACATGTTACTTCCTAGTATAAATTCTTTAAAGTTAGATTTTTTCAAGAAATGTATTTATGGAAACCAGAATAGACAAAGATTTAAAACCGGAAGACATACTAGTGAAGGAATCCTTGATTATATCAATTCTGATGTTTCGGGACCATCCCCTACTATTTCATATGGAGAATCATCATATTTTGTAACTTTTATATATTATTTCTCTAAAAAGGTTTGGGTCTATATGTTGAAAAGTAAGGTTGATGTATATATAGTTTTCAAGTAGTTTAGAGATTTAGTGGAAAAGAGCATTGGTAGATCCATTAAATGTTTAAGAAATGATAATTGTGGTGAATTTACATCAACGGAGTTTTATAATTATTGCAAGGAATTTGGGATCGATAGGCATAAAAGCACTTACTATACTCCTCAACAAAACGAAGTTGTTGAACGCTTGAACATGACTCTTCTATAGAGAGCAAGGAGTATGTTGAGTAATGCCAACTTGTAGTAGGAACTGTGGGCAGAGGTTGTATCTACATATTGGTATCTGGTGAATCGATCACCATCAACATCAAGAGAATGACAAAATTTCTGAAGAGGTATAGACAGGTCACCCTTGTAATTATTCTAATCTTAAAGTTTTTGGTTGTTATGCCTATGCTCTAATTCCGAAACATCAACATTCTAAATTAGATTCAAAATACAAAAGGATTATCTTTGTTGGATATGGTGATGGTATTAAGGGGTAGAGGTTGTGGGATGCTACTGCCCACAAGATCACCATTTACAAATATGTAATATTTGATGAATAATCTCTCATCAAATCAAATGTAGATGCTCTAATGAAATAGGAAGAAGTACCTATGTATCAACAGATTTAGTTTGAAACCAATTCAAACACAGATGAAAGTGAACATGAACAAGTTGCAAAAGATGTTCATGAAGAGTCTCATGTAGCAGAGGAAGACATGGTTGATGATGACAGTCAATAGATTGCGGATGAGACACAAACTTCCCTAAGGAGGTCTAGACGGGTCAGAAATCTTCCAAGAAGGTATGATGATTTTGTTTCATCAGTTTCTTTAAGTACTAATGATGAACCTTCATTCTATCAAGAAGTTGTGAAGGGTTCTAACAATGATAAATGGAAAGAATCGATGAAGGATGAAATGAAGGCATTAGAGATGAATGATACATGCGGCCTGGTAGAACTTCCAAGAGACAAAAAAAATATAGGTTGCAAGTGGGTTTACAAGCTAAATAAGGGTGTCGATGATAAGGTGGAAATATACAAAGAAAGGATGGTTGCAAAAGGATATTTGCAAAAAGAAGGTATTGACTTTCATGAGAATTTTTCAATAGCTGTAAAGACTGTTTCAATTCAAATTGTGTTAGCATTAGTTGCATTGCTTGATTTGGAGTTGGAACAACTAGCTGTTAAAATTGCTTTCTTACATGGAGATTTGGATGAATAAATTCCCATGGAACAACCTAAAGGGTTGATTCAGAATCACAATAATAAATTTGTTTGAAGGCAAAAGAAATCATTGTATGGTCTGAGGAAATCGCCCAGACAATGGTATAAGAAATTTGACTCTTTCATGGTGAGCCAGAATTATAGAAGGAGAGAGTATGATCATTGTGTCTACTTTAAGAAATTAAATAATGGCATATTCATTATCTTAGTATTGTATTTTTATGATATTCTTTTAGCAAGAAAAATCATAACTCAAATCAACAGGTTAAAGGCTCAGATGACTAGGACTTTTGATATGAAATATGTAGGAGCAAGAAGGGAGATTTTGGGCATGGAGATATTCATTGATAGGAGGAATGGTGAGCTTTGGTTGTCAGAATAAAAGTATATTAAGAAGATACTTTTGAGGTTTGTTATGACCAATGTGAAACCAATTTCAGTCCCTTTGGCTTCCCATTTTAAGATTTCTTAAAGTTTATGTCCTAGTACAAAAGAATAAAATGAGTATATGTCTTGAATACCATATGTTAATGCAATAGGAAGTTTAATGTATGTGATGATTAGTACAAGGCCAGAAATTTCACATGTAGTTGGGGTTGTCAGCAGGTATATGGAAAATCTAGGTAAAGAGCACTAGGTAGCAGTGAAATGGGTGCTTCAGTATCTGAGGGGAACAAGTGATTACTATGTCACCTATAACAGTGATTGTGAGTTAGTTTGTGAATATGTTGATTCTGATTTTATAGGTGATTTGGACAAGATAAGGTTGACTTCATGGTATTTCTTCACTCTTGCAGGTGGAGCTATTAGTTGGATGCCAAAGCTATAGAACATTGTTTCTTTATCCACTACAGAAGAAGAATACGTAGCTTCTTCACATGCTTGCAAAGAGGCAGTTTGGTTGAAAGGTTTGTTTGGTGAGTTTGGACGGATGCAGGAAAAAGTAAAGTTACTTTGTGATAGTCAAAGTGCTATTCACTTCGCTAAGAATCCAACCTACCACAGTAGAACAAAACATATACCCATCAAGTACCATTTTGTAAGATAAGTCATCGATGAAGGTGGAATCTCTCTTGAGAAAGTGCATACAAAAGAGAACTGTGCAAACATGTTCACAAAACCAGTACTATTGGAGAAGCTACAATGGTCCTTGGCTTCTATTGGCTTGCAAAAAAGGTGATGAACAAAAGAAGGATCAAGGTATCAAGTTATTTGTTGTCAAGGTGGAGATTGTTAAATGGAGACAAAAAATTTCCTAGGATTAGGATTTTAGATCCTATAATTCAACATTGGCTGTAACTAAATTAGTCTAAGTTGGAATTTTGGTTATGAGTGCATTCAATAATCAGTTTGTAATGTACATTGATATAACTTTCATGTATGTCCATAGAGGCATTATGAGTGTGAGTGAGTTGTTGTAATCTCCATGATTTGAATAATAAGATAACCAATACTTCTACATAGCCCAAATTTTGGGTGAAACACGCAAAATCTCTATCTTTTATATTTTGTGTGATTGTGTTTTCCGCATTTGCAATTCTAACAACATTGGAACTAATTTGACATATAAGAAAATTGTAATTATTCCATAGTAATAGTTAGTAATAAATAAATGCACAAAGAAATTTGAGGTCCATGAATTTTATTTTTACTTATAACAGGAGTAGATAAAGTTAATTATGCCTGATAATCACCTTTTAACATTTTTTATAATGAAAAAAGGCTTCATAAGCCTTGCTTGGAACTCACTCTACACATGCCACAATTTTCCTAAGTGTTGACGTGAATGCAAAGTGAAATTTTAATATTATTATTATTGAAGATAAAAAATTCTTATACCAAAATAAAGGTAAAAACAAAGACATTTTAAAATAATAAAATTTAAACAAAATATTTGAAATTTTGGTATCCAAAGATAACCACATAACTTGGAATCAAATTCCATGTACATAAATGTGTGGGTTGCAAGTTGCAGTACATGTGGTATCCATGTAGAATTTAGTATTCCCGAATTAGTTTTATTTGAAATTTATAAAAAAATATTAATGTTTGGTACATTAACGAAGGTTTCTAGTATCTAAGCTTGATATTACATGAAATATTTAATACTTAACCCATGTAACCCAACAATGGCTGAGTCGTGGGTTGGCGGAGTCTCGGGTTCACATTTTTAATTTCTCATGTTGAGCTTCTTCCGTGATATACATTTTGCACTCAACACTTCCATCATATACATTTTGCACCCAACAATTCCATGATATATATGAGAATCGATCATTTATAGAATATTATAACATCATATAACATTCTATAAATTACTCAATCTCATGTATATAATATTCTATAAATTACTCAATCTCATGTATAAATTACAATGTTATAATATTCTATAAATTAAGCAGTCTCATGTATATGACGAAATTGTTGAGTGCAAAATGTATATGGCCCCGCTACTCGTAATTGTTGGGTGAAAAATGTATATGACAAATATGTTGCATGCAAAATGTATATCACGGAACAAGCTGGACATGAAAAATTAAAAATAAATTTCACCTTTACAATCATAAATAAAATCAAAATTACAAAATTCTAAATTTACATTCAAAAACGTTAAAAGTAATATTGAATAGAATATAAATATTTGTTTATACTATTCATTAAGTAAAAAGTGTTATAGCATTATATAAATTACTATAAATCTTGGTACAATGTTATAATATTCTATAAATTACAATGTTATATTATTCTATAAATTACTTAGTCTCATGTATATGTCGGAAGTGTTGGGTGCAAAATGTATATCACGGAACATGCTCGACATGAAAAATGAAACATGTGAACCCGCAACTCCATATTTGTTGGGTGTAAAATGAATATCATGGAATAAGTTGGACATAAAAAATGAAAAATAAAAATAAATTTCACCTTTATTATCATAAACAAAATCAAAATCTAAAATTCCAAATTTACATTTGAAAAAATAAAAAATAATATTGAATAAAATTTAAATAATTCTTTATACTATTCATTAAGTAAAAAGTGTTATAGCATTCAAAATTCAAAATTTTCAAATTTACATATAAAAACACTAAAAACAATATTGAATAAAATTTAAATATTTGTTTACACTATTCATTAAGTAAAAAGTGTTATAGCATTATATAAATTATTCTAAATATTGATACAATGTTATAATATTCTATAAATTACTCAGTTTCATGTATATGAAGGAATTAATGAGTGAAAAATGTATATGACAAAAGTGTTGGGTGAAAAATGTATATCACAGAACAAGTTGTACATGAAAAATGAAAAATGTGAACCCCCAACTCAGCCAACCGGCGACTCTGCAATTGTTGGGTGAAAAATGTATATGGCGGAAGTGTTGGGTGGAAAATGTATATCAAGGAACAAGATGGACATGAAAAATGAAAAATAAAAATAAATTTCACCTTTATTATCATAAAGAAAATCAAAATTCAAAAATTCAAAAATTGCAAATTTACATTTAAAAATGTTAAAAACAATATTGAATAAAATTTAAATATTTGTTTATACTCTTCATTAAGTAAAAAGTGTTATAGCATTATATAAATTACTATAAATTTTGGTACAATGTTATAATATTCTATAAATTGCAATGTTATAATATTGAAAAATGAAAATGTAACTCTGCCAACCCGCAACACCGTTTTTGTTGCAAATTCCAAATTTATATTTAAAAACATTAAAAATAATATGGAATAAAATTTAAATATTTGTTTATATTATTCATTAAGTAAAATGTGTTCTAGCATTATATAAATTACTATAAATATTTATACAATATTATAATATTCTATAAATTACAATGTTATAATATTCTGTAAAATGTGTTATAGCATTATATAAATTACTATAAATCTCAATATAATGTTATAATATTCTACAAATTATTGAGTCTCATGTATATGACGGAATTGTTGAGTGCAAAATGTATATGACAAAAGTGTTGGTGAAAAATGTATATCACGGAAAAAGATGGATATGAAAAATAAAAAATGTGAACCCGCGACTCTGTAATTGTTGGGTGCAAAAGGTATATGGTAGAAGTGTTGGGTGAAAAATGTATATCATGGAACAAGTTGGACATGAAAAATGAAAAAAAATAAAAAATCACCTTTATTATCATAAACAAAATCAAAATTCCAAAATTCCAAATTTATGTTTAAAAACGTTAAAAATAATATTGAATAAAATTTAAATAATTATTTATCATATTCATTAAGTAAAAAGTGTTATAGTATTATATTGGTACAATGTTATAATATTCTATAAATTACTTAGTCTCATGTATATGAAGGAATTGTTGGGTGAAAAATGTATATGATTGAAGTGTTGGGTGCAAAATGTATATCACTAAACACACCAGACATGAAAAATGAAAAATATGAACATGTGACTACTCCAACCCACAACTCTATAATTTTTGGGTGCAAAATGTATATCACGGAAGTGTTGAGTGCAAAATGTATATCACGAAGTAAGTTGGACATGAAAAATGAAAACATAAAAACAAATTTCACCTTTATTATCATAACCAAAATCAAAATTCCAAAATTCTAAAATTCCAAATTTTAAAAATAATATGGAATAAAAGTTAAATATTTGTTTATATTATTCATTAAGTAACAAGTGTTGCAAGCGTGCCTTTGGTGAATTTGAAAATTCATAATAAAAATAATAATGATTTAAAACTAAATAAGATTAAATTATATAAATTGTAAAACTAAATAAAAAAAGGTAAAACTTTTTAATGTTTTTTATATTATTAATTAGATTTCAAAATTGATAAAATAATGATTTTAAACTAAAATAAGACTAAATTATACTAAATAAAAAAGGATAAAACATTTTAATATTTTTTATATTATTAGTTGTATTTGTAATAATTGAAAAACATAAAACATTTCAATGTTTCTTGTATTATAAAATATGATTTAAATGTTTAAAAATCATGAAATATAAATTTAAATACAATTATAGTGAGAAATAAAAAAAAAAAATATCCATTCTATATCCAGATGCATAGGATCAATATTGAACCAACTAGATCAGATGGCACTACCGAACCAACTCTCTTATTCGCCTGACATCAATCCAATGCCTCAATTGAGCTTAAATCGTGCAGCCAAAAGAATGAGTCCACTTATGCCAGAATAATTGAAGCGACAAGAAGGTTAATGCTCCTACATCCATAGAATTCGTTTCAGTTCTCTGTTCCCACTGATACATCAAATGTTCCCATGCATCATCAATTTATATGACATGGACATCTTTAATTTGTGCTTCTGATATGGTGATTATTAATAAAAACAAGTTTATTTGAAATGTGTTTCTAATATTAGGCCTTCGGCAAAGCATGATATACCAATTTACCACAGTCCCTTATGTTAATGAGATACATAATCAAACCAAATAGCCATGGTCTCTTCCAAGTCTGAGTTGACTGGTCCGACTAAGAACTTTGAGACGTCGTTGAAAAAAAACGCTGTAGTATAAATCTGACTAAATACGAAATATCCAGGACTCTTCCAACCCTGAGTTGACTAGTCTAACTTATAACTTTGAAGCATTATTAACATATATGAATTCAGATTTGTATCCGGTATGATTGGGAAAAAATTGCATTGGAAAAATCTATTTTGAGAAAAAAAACACTGGAGCATCTGACTAATACGAAATATCATGCAAATTATTCAAAATACAGAATCTAGATAATCAAACTTAAATAGCATCCATTCTTCATTGCAGACCGAATTGTGGGTCGGATTTCCAAGAATCCAGATTTGGGTAGAAATTCCGCCGAATCAAATCTGAACTCGCAAAATCAAATCTGAACTTGGGCATAAATTCAGCCAAATTGAATTCGTGGCCCAATCTGTACAGCCCTGATTTGGCCGCATTCTGCTACCATGCTTTGAGGAAACCGAAACAAGTAATCTCCTATCCTCTAAGTCTGACTCGGACCTGAGCCATACTCACAAGTATGAGTTTTCAAATCAAACAAATCAGATTGCCTTGACAAGAGTCACTCCATCGTCTGTCTACATAAGACGATGGAGTAGCAAATGATGGTAAGGGGCCGGAGCCGGTGTAGCAAATGATGGTGTTTGTGTTGCCTTAGTTGGTGCTTGTGTTGAAGCTGTACAGCATCAAACGAAACGACCATCCTTAGTAACGCCAAAAATATGGGACTTTGTGTTGTGATTGCGAGAAGGTTATGATGAGGTTAATTACTTACCTGCAGGAGCTTTCACCGGAGTCGTCGCAGTTACCGGTGAAGACGCTGGAGAAGAAACTATTCAACAAACACAAAATCAGACGAACTTCAGTGAGTTATTCCTGGGGTAAGAGGAATGACTATAAAATATGCACAAAGTTCGGCGATCAAATCTCGTATGTTAAAAGATTGCACAGTTCAAAAGAATTTTCAAGCCGCAGGAGAGTAACGCATCTGCCTCTAAAAGTGCTGCCATGATCAATGGCCTCGACACTCTGATTTAATAACAATGCATCAAAATCTAAAATTTTCAAAAAAAATTATACGAAGAACGGAACATCTCTTACCTGGAGCCCCTAAGGATGCCAAAGGAGATCCTTCAGCTGCATATAGCACAAATAAAGCTAGCTTAAATAAGATAAAATATAAACAGGTCTCCAATGACAGCTAGGCTTTCTCAAGATAATACAGGGAAAAAATACAAAGTGAAAAGTTTAAAGAACAAACTGCTTATCAAAGGCCATCATTACTCTTTAAAAACAGGGAAAAATACAGAGTGAAAAGTTTAAAGAACAAACTGCGTATCAAAGGCCATCATTACTATTTAAAAGCAGGGAAAAATATAGAGTGAAAAGTTTAAAGAACAAACTGCGTATCAAAGGCCATCATTACTATTTAAAAATTAAAGAAAGAATAGCAAAGACGACAGAACCATTAGCCTCGATATATTTCATTCCTTGAAAGATGTTACAACACTGCCTCTATCTAAAGCCGGTCTTGGAGGCAAAAAGGACTCAAAAGAGAAAAAATTATTTAAAGCACGGTAATATACAACAGACTTAAGGAGCATAAACGAGAATTTTGAACTTCCAGAGAGATACAATAATGTTCAAACGAAGTTGCAAGAAACACTCTTTAAAAAGTTTTATGCGTTGAGCGATTCACTGCAGACGTATTCAGTCAAACTGGGCATTCAGTTTTTGTGTACAGAGAAAATGGATAATCTCCCGTCTTGATACTCCAAATTAAATAAGGACCTAACCAGAATCAAACCTAAACGATTCAGTTGTAGATCCTTCAAAAATACTTGATAAACATTCAAAGCCATATTTTTCTCTTTAAAGATGGAGGTAAGCTTTATAATTAAACTCGGACAGCTTTATAACGTGGTCTGAGAAGCAGAGACGGTTAAAATTAACTCAAAAATGATTCAATAATTATATAAAAGAGGTTCCACACGGAATAGTCTAAGCGGCATAAGCGAGAATCTATAGGTCCAACATTTCATTACAAAAATAAATCTTCTTCGCTTGCCCTAGTAGAGGTTACTAAGTGCCTACCGTCACAGCGATGCATTCCATGTATAAAAAGAATGAAAAACATGTATAAAAATAATGAAGAATGAAAAAGAAGACATAAATTGGCGTTTAAATAGTCCATATAAAAGGTTGATCTAACCAGACCAAAAATACTAGCCATAGCATTATAGATCCTATGAAAAAACTTCATAACTGTTCAAAGACCATCAAAGTTGTAGTTTCATGCACATAACAGATTAAAGACCAGACCTTTTACTGCCATGGAGCCACTAACTGAATCAAAGCTTCTAAAAATGACTAAAACAGTGCCACAGGCTACCAAACCGAGATAGCAAGAAACTTCTGGAAAGATAATCTCCAAAACATCAATTTCCGCAAAGGCAAGAAACTTCTGGAAAGATAATCTCCAAAACATCAATTTCCACAAAGAAACAGGGCGCTTACGGTTCCAAAGCCAAGGAACACTGGAATTCACAGTCCATATCAACTCATACGCAACAAAACAAACCCCGAACTCACTCTGGCGATTGGCTTCATGGGCTGGCATTTTGGATATCATGGGGTGTCTGTGAAGCATTAAGGTCTTCGGCTCATTGATAGGCAGACCTGTGCTGTTGCCACTGCATGTCCTGGCACTGTGCACAACACCTTCAGCGAATTCATAGAGCTGGTAATAACACCATCATGGCCAGTTTCTGCCGCATTGCTGCTTGTCATAACAAAGCTTAAACATGGAGACAAGCTCGTTATAGCGCTGGAACAATCCGAAGATGAAGAAGGAGAAGGCGCCTTTTCCACCACTCCGACTGCCATAAAGACAACCATTAAAGCAAGACCCCATGCGTTCTTCCCCATCCTGAAGAAGAAACCCTTACAGACCGAAAAATAAACCCTCTTAACCTCAACAACGTGTAGCCTCGTAACAGTATAAGTTTACGAGCACCCTCTCAAACTGAAAAACAATGAGATCTCACCGCTACTAATATATGAACTAGTAGCTCATCATTTCTATACAATCATCATATCTATTAATTGCTACTAGAATGGCGTAGTCCGCAACATC
The DNA here is from genome assembly GCA_010110895.2 of Picea sitchensis. Lineage (NCBI taxonomy): Eukaryota > Viridiplantae > Streptophyta > Pinopsida > Pinales > Pinaceae > Picea > Picea sitchensis. The sequence continues at coordinate 34,856 of SNQJ01S0044350.1, read as the reverse complement.
TCTGGAAAGATATTAGCCAATCAAATGTTAGAAAACTACTTTATTTTATATGTCAAAAAATACACATTTTGATTTCTGCTAAGCACATTTTATATAAAACAAAAATCTAAAATCAACCATAAACTAATAGCGAAATAACAATGAACTCATCGCTATTAGTCTCCCCGGCCTTCTAGAACTAAAAGGTGTTATATCATATAAACACAGCAACTTGGTACCAACAAGTAATATTCTATAAATTACTCATTCTCATGTATATGATGGAATTGATGGGTTCAAAATGTATATGACGAAAGTGTTGATGCAAAATGTATATCAATTTAACATAGTTGGACATAAAAATTAAAAATGTGAACTATACAAGTGTTTGTATTGATTAATGTACATACATAAAAATTAAAAAAAAACATTAAAAATAATATTGTATAATTCTGAAATATTTGTGTATACCATTCATTAAACAAAAGTGTTTAGTCATTTATATAAATTACTATAAATCCTGATACAATGTTACAATATTATATAAATTACAATATAAATATTCTTATAAAATTATTTAGTCCTCATGATGTGAGAGAATTGAGTGCAAATGTATACGAAGGAAGTGTTGTATATGAGAGAATTGTTGAGTGCAAACGTATATGAGGGAAGTGTTGGGTGAAAATGTATATCACATAACAAAGTGGACATGAAAAATGAAAAACGTGAACCCCGACCACAAATCTTTGACTCCATAATTGTTGGTGCAAAATGTATATCAAGAAATGTTTGATGCAAAATGTATATCATTAAACATGTTGGACATGAAAATGAAAAATAAAAATAAATTATAAAATATAAATAAAAAATCACATTATTTATGAAAAAAATCTAAAATTCAAATTTTCAAATTTACATTTAAAATGTTAAAATAATATTGAATAAAATTTAAAATGTTTATATACCTTATTTGGCTAAGTAAAATTGTTATAGCATTATATAAAATTATCGTAAAAATATATAATTACCACATTTTAAATGATTAAAAGAATTAATATTCATTTAAACCGCTATTTATATAATTAAAAATCACTCTGAACAAGTTTCATGTTGAGGCACCCATTAGTTTCTGATGTCTCAAAGTCGTCGACAACCTGCCAGAAACGTTTAATATTCACATGCCCAAGAGGTTTAATATTTGTTCCATCACAATGCTCTGATATTACACAGGTCGCCCATACCTTGGGCGCGCATGGGGTGAGCGCTCCGTGTTGGAGTCGGTTCTTGATCCTAAAAGGTTAGATTTTCGCTATCCCTTGCCTAAAACATATTGCAAAGATTTAGGGATAAAACTTATTTCAAAGCACAGGCATTACATAATTTATCTAGCCATGGCTGTGGGGGACAGCGGACAACCCTTCTTCTGGGTCTTTCGTCTTGATATAGTATCTTCAACTGTCTCAGACTGCCTACCGGATGGTTTTCTCGATGAAATGGGAAGCCAGTGTCTGGTTATTCCATGGTGCAATCAGTTGCAAGTGTTATCCCATCCCTCTGTTGCCGGATTTATTACTCACTGTGGATGGAACTCAATGCTCGAAAGCATACCTCTTGGAGTTCCGATGAATGGAAGCTTGGAATATGGTAGAATGAAGGCACCAGTCACCCGAGAGATAACAAACTAATAGTAAGAGAAGACATATGTAGCGCTATAAGAAAATTGTTGACGAAGGGAAAGAAATGAAGAAAAATGTGCAGGCGTGGAAAGACCATGCCAACAGTGCATTGCTACAAGGAGGATCTTCTCCCAAGAATATCAAGACTTCTGTACTAAGTTTAAAGGTAAGATGTGTTTAACCCCTACTCTAAAGCTTTTATGAAATGATATTTTTTTTCAGTTAAATTTTTGAAATTGGCCAAAAATTGTTAGATTTATAGATTTGAGTAATTATTTTTGTATAATTGGAATGTTTCAAAGATTTTTCAGCAGGTTAAATTTATTTAACCATTTAAAAATAGATTTTAAACAATAAAAAATAAATGATTTAGTACAAATTTATATAGCTAAATTCCTGTTAAAAAAACTATTTAATAGAATAATTAAACAACTACTGTATTAAATTAGATTATAATAATATCCAAAAAAAGTTTTATTAAAAAATTAGTGAAATCAGTAATGGCATGGCTTGCTGTTTAATCCAGGAATCAAATTCGGAATCAAATTCTTTACAGTGAGTAGAGATTTTATACTTCTGTATTTTATCTCCTAACATTTTTTATAATTTTGAAATTAAGACCAATTCTGGTATATGTGTCTTGTTTGTTGAAAATAATAGTGCCCACACACCCACTGTAACATGGACGATACTCCCACATGGCTTCCTTGATCACTGAAGCCTTGCTTGATATCCAACTCCACATGATCCATTAAGTAAATGCTGCAAAATCTTGTATATCATTTCTAAGTTTGAAGTCATGCATATAAATAACATCGCTTTGTTAAATATATAAGGACGACCTGATTTGAATACTTGGACCTTCCAATTTTTTCCTCTTTATACAACAATTTATTTTTTATAAAACACAGAAAAGAACAGTTCATGCATCCTGGAAATCTTTGAGGATTTCATTCATAGATTTATAAGAATCCATTGAATTGATTCATTCATAGATTTATAAGAACCCATTGACTTTTTAATCAAGTATCTTGTCCTTATGAATTTTTCCCGATTCCATTCATGGATTTGTAAGCACCCATCCACTTTTTATTCAAATATATCTTCATTATTTAGGAACAATGATTACAAAATGTGTTAATGTAGAGTGTTTTTTGGGAAACCATTGGAATCACAGTTTTAAATGAATTACCTTATTCCACATTATATAAAATTAGCAACACCCATTTTATAAAAGTGGTTGATATAATTCCATCCCATTATTAATTTAGAAAGGTGAAAAATAAGGTAGATATATCAACAACTTTTATAAAGTTGTTGTTTCTAATTTAAACAGAATTATGAAACCTGTTTTGGATTATTTTTATTCTTAAACATTCATATATTTTCACATTAATTATTATTCACTATTTAGTTTTATTTCTTAAATATTCATATATTTTATTGTCAAATATTCATCTATTTTCACATATTTACACTATAGGTAGCAATAAAAGAATTAAAGTTTTAGAATATATATATATATATATATATAAAATTTAAGACACTAAATATCATTATATAATGAGCTGAAATAGGAGTAAGACATTAAGTCTTTTACAATATTTCATATTTATTAATAACAATTGTTTGATAATATATTTCTTTTTATATTTTTAACAATACATTTTCTACAATAGATTAAATGTTTCCCATATCACAGACACATATATATTGTGAAGACTATTTAAAATCTTATATAACTATTACTTTTGGAATTCAAAGTTAATACTAATATACATATACATTATCCAAATTTATCTATTAAATTCTATTGATTAAAATTATTCATAACCTTCAAGCTAACATAGGAAAAATTCATTTGAAGGTAATCTTTTTAAAATCATTTTTTGAAAGGTTTGTAAAAACACCCATTAAAACTAATGATATAAATAGTATCTACACTTTATTGACATTATAAAACATGTGTAGATCCATTTTGACTATGGATATGGGATGCCGCAAGAGGTATCGAATATCTCAAGGTGCAAATCTTTCCTAAAGTTTTTTCAATCTAGAAGGAAGGATCCCACTAATGAAATGTGGGTATCAATCTGGATGAAAAAGGGGTGAATCATAGACCAAGGTGAAGGAAATTTATGAGAGAACTAACTAGATCCTACAACTTGGTAGAGAGACGAGATGTGTCCACATATGAAGAATATTTCCTATTTGGAGGCATTGTGTGAAAGAGGTGTTAGAAGGACAATGTGTTGTTGAGAAGGTGGGAATATTAAACCAAAGGAACCTTAGGTTGAAAAGTTGGTTACGGAAATAGCCAAAGAACCTGATCTAAGAAGAGGAAGTGATGAGCTTGGACAACGACATACAAAAATTCAAATGCTACTCATTGAGGATTAGTCGGTGGAGATGTACAACTAGATCCACAAGAGAGAGAGAGATAGAGAGAGAGAGAGACAAAAAAAGGACAATCTTGGTGTGAGAGGGTGATCTCCAAAATAAAACCAAAATCATTGCAGAGTGGATTCTTTCGAGTGAGAACTCATACAAGAGAACTATATCTACCAATGTGATATTGAAGAAGATCGAGTTGGTGAGTGATAATACAAAATAATTTACCATGGAGAATAAGACCTAGGAAGATACTTGTTTAGGGTTTGTGCCGAAAAAGAGTTCAGTGGGAGGGATTACTCCGAAGGAAGATGGTTTGAGAAATGTGGCATGCTGGAAAGGAAGGTTACCTGCAATAAGCTAAACACTTTTTAATTTTGGTTGGGGTATAAACCAAAGAACTGGATTCATGTACAAAAGTATGCCTAAATTGAGGGCTTTGGTACAAAATGATAAGAAACAAATTTGATCTAGAATCAAAACCAAACATAAAAAAGTGAAAATAATAAAGAAAGAAGATATTATTACTATTTCTGTAAACTTGATTCATCTAGCCAAATTCTACTCTATGGTTTTATAAAGGTTACACAAGCTAATGGCTTCACTATTTTCACACAGTACAAAGATAGAAAAAATGTAATAAACGAAGTGTTGCAGCAAGGAAAATTTTAGGGGATAAATTTCTCCCATGGGATAATTTTTTATGTTTTTTCCCTAAAAAAGATTTGCTAATTTCCATTTTTTATAAAAATGATTCACCCAAATTCGATGGAATAGAATTATTTTAACTCGTAAATTCCCAAAACTTTACAGAAACTATATTAAATATAGCCAAACATTTTATAGTTTGCATATTAAGAACTAGCTATATTCACCAAGATTTCTACATTTTAAAATAAATTTTCGTCCTTAAAATTATCCCTACCATGGAGCTCGAAGGATAAAACAAATAATAAAAAACGCAAATACACATAGCTTCAAGGTTTAAATATGCAACTAAATATCCATGAATTATGTTGGAATTTTAGGAAGATGTCTTTAAGTGAGGTGCATTATTGGTGATCCATTCTTCTTGGGAGGCATTTATGTCTAGGCATCCATATTTGGAGTTGTTCCCTCAAGTTCCACGTCAACATGTTTAAACTTCTATAAATACAGAGGGTGATTCCATAAAACTATATCCTACATCATATCCTTCTTACTAGTGAGATTTAGCATTTGTCGGCTATGATTGTATTTTTCCTTCAAATCTATTTTTATGGTGGAACCTCTCTCATAAATAAGAATTTGGTTTATTGGTTTCAAGTCTTATCACGCTACCAATATCACCACCTTACCTCTATATCTTCATATTTGTATGTGTTAATCAAAATATTGTACCACCCATATCCCTGGACCCTCGAGTGACAATTTTGTGGATGTGGGTAG
>SNQJ01S0044349.1:21537-36375 GCA_010110895.2 Picea sitchensis | reverse complement strand
CAAACAATTAAAAAATAGATTGAAATAAACTAAAATTATGAAATACTTAAAAATTATTAAAAATTGATTGTAAACAATAAATCTAAAAACAATTTTATTTTTTTTAATATTTCTATAAAAATTAATTATAAAAAAAAAATGCATTCCTTTAACGAAGTGAATGATAATCTAATTCATAAAATTCAATTCGATGTATTGGATACCACGGACATATACATGTATAGTTTTTTTAAAGAAATGTATGCATTTCTAATTAAAAGACAAATATTATAAATGAGTTGAATAATTTCCATGTTCGATGTTTAACATTTGTAATTCACATTGGCATTGATCACCAAAATGATGATCATCATTGATAAACTCATACAAGAAACAATGTAAGCAGATTCAAAAATTAGTACCCTTGCTTGCAAAGTGAAATTTAGGTTGTTGATGGTTGACGCGTTCGAGGGATGGGTTGGAAGAATAAAAAGATTGTTATGTATAGAAACTAATGTCGGTTTTTCAAATTCACAATAAATACCAAAACAAATATGAAGAAGGTGGTAATGAAGAAGGTAGAGTTAATTACATCATCATAGTTTGAGTTATATGGTTAGATGGTTATTATGAGGAGACTAAAAAAATAGTTTTGATTTCACATTACCTTACATGGATGCAATTCTATTTTACCTAGAAATAGGTAGGGACACTATTTTGTAAATAATAAATTTTATAGGAATATTAGTATTATCAATTTTAATATCTATCTAAAAGTTAATATCTAATGAAATTTATTAGATCATTTAAGAATTAATTAGTATTTTTTATTTTAATCAAATATTAAATGGATTTCTTATTATACTTTGAATTATTTACCTTACAAAATTATTATCATAAATAATTGAACATATTGTATTATTTATTTTATTGAATATTTCTTTTTTTTCAAAATTTGAATCATTTGGTGCAACAATAACAATAATATTTATTTTACATGGTCATTTTGGTTTTTTTGGGGAATGTCTAAAAATTATAAAGATAGTATGACTTATTTCATTTTTCTCTTTCATTTTAATCACATACAATAAAAATATATAAAAATGTTAACTCCATTTTATATAATTGAATGAATAAATATCTTAAATGTTTGGTTCCATGTTATATAGTGGAAAGAACAAATAAATAAAATAAATAAGTAAAACCTAGAGCTAATAAAAAAATTTGCTACTTTCCTTTAAATATGTTTAAGAAAACTTGGTGGATTATATTGTCATGGTAGTAGCTATCAATTTATAAAAAAAAAATAGCATAATAATCAAAACAATAATTCAATTCCTTTAAACCCATTTAGAATATTTTACATCAAAACCTAGAGCTAACAAAGAACATTTCTACTTACCTTTAAACATGTTTAAGAAAACTTGGTGGATTATATTGTCATGATAGTGGCTATCAATTTATAAAAAAGGAAATAGTATAATAATAAAAAAAATAATTCAATTCCTTTAAATCTATTTAGAAAATGAAATTTGCAACTCTAATTTCAAATAAAACTAAATAAAATCAACAAATTAGTGATGATTAAAAATAAAAAATACAAACCATGATTGTAAACTATATAAAAAAAATAAAAAATTACAGCATTGTATTAAAAATATTTTAATTCATAATAACATTTTTTTGTCATTATACAAAGAAGAAACCTACTTGGTATAGTATGCTATTATTTTGTATTTGGAATTGCAATTATTCAAATATTTTTGTATTTGGAATTGCACCTATGAAATAAAGACATCTCTAGGTAAGATGATTACACCATTGAAAATTGTAATTACTAATCCTAAAATAAATCATTGATGATAAAAATAAAAATCACAAAGCATGACAATGAAATATAAGTGAATAATTACACCATTTTTTAAAGGTATTTTAATTCACTCATAACATCCACAAATAATAAATCATAAAAAAAAAAAAAATTCAAAACATGATAATGAACATATAAAAATAATTAATTATATCATTACATTAAAATATTTTATTTTAAGTTTTTTTAAAAGAATATTTTAATCCACTCATAATCACATCTTATCAATCATAGTATAAAGAAGGAACATGATTGGTATAAATTATTATTTTAAAGTCTAATCACTTTACTAAACTATGAAATTATTGAAGGAACATGATTGATATAAGTTATTATTATAAAGTCTAATCACTTTACTAAACTATAAAATTATTGGAAATTTAATGAGATTTCTATCTTTTTGGCAGAGTAAATCACATTGTAAAATGAGATTTCTAACTAAAATGCATTGTAAATATTTATGATTCAATGAATTCATGAGCTAAGAGTATAATTCATATACACATTTCATTATCTATAGCATAATCTTCAACATTCACGGTCCTAATTAGAGAATCCATATTAGATGTTTGCAATGTCACCACCACACAAAATTAACTATTTAATTGTATTAACCTAAGAGGAAAATATGTAATAATAATAATAAAATTACATGTGACAATTAATTATTAAACCAAACAATTAAAAAATAAATTTAAATAAACTAAAATTATGAAATACTTAAAAGTTGATTGTGAACAATGAATCTAAAAACAAAATATTTTTTTTTTAATATTTTTTATAAAAAAAAATTATAAAAAAAAATGCATTCCTTTAACGAAGTGAATGATAATCTAATTCATAAAATTCAATTCGATGTATTGGATACCACGGACATATACATGTATAGATTTTTTTAATAAATGTATGCATTTCTAATTAACACACAAATATTATAAATGAGTTGAATAATTTCCATGTTCGATGTTTAACATTTGTAATTCACATTGACATTGATCAACAAAATGATGATCATCATTGAAAAACTCATACAAGAAACAATGTAAGGACATTCAAAAACTAGTACCCTTGCTTGGAAAGTGAAATTTAGGTTGTTGATGGTCGATGCGCTGGAGGGATGGGTTGGTTTGGGTTGGAAGAATAAAAAAATTATTATGTATAGAAACTAATGTCGTTTCTTCAAATTCACAATAAATACCAAAACAAATATGAAGAAGGTGGTAACGAAGAAGGTAGAGTTAATTACATCATCATAGTTTGAGTTATATGGTAAGATGGTCATTATGGGGAGACTAAAAAAAATAGTTTTGATTTCACATTATCTTACATGGATGCAATTTCATTTTGATTAGTAATAGGTAGGGATATTATTTTATAAATAATAAATTTTATAGGAATATTAATATTGTCAACTTTAATATCCATCTAAAAGTTAATATCTAATAAAATTTATTGGATCATTTAAGAATTAATTAGTATTTTTTATTCTAATCAAATATTAAATGGATTTCTTATTATACTTTGAATTATTTAGCTTACAAAATTATTATCATAAGTAATTGAAAATATTGTATAATTTATTTTGTTGAATATTTTTTTTTTCAAAATTTAATTCATTTGGTGCAACAATAACAATAATATTTATTTTACATAGTCATCTTGGATTTTTTTTGGGAATGTCTAATAATTATAAAAATAGTATGACTTATTTTATTTTCTTCTTTCATTTTAATCACATAAAATACAAATATATAAAAATGTTAACTTCACTTTATATAATTGAATGAATAAATATCTTAAATATTTGGTTCCATGTTATATAGTGGAAAGAACAAATAAATAAAGTAATCTCATCAAGTAAAACCTAGAGCTAACAAAGAAATTTGCTACTTGCCTTTAAATATGTTTAAGAAAACTTGGTGGATTATATTGTCATGGTAGTGGTTATCAATTTATAAAAATAAAATAGCATAATAATCAAAACAATAATTCAATTCCTTTAAACCCATTTAGAATATTTTACATCAAAACCTAGAGCTATCAAAGAACATTTCTATTTACCTTTAAACATGTTTAAGAAAACTTGGTGGATTATATTGTCATGGTAGTGGCTATCAATTTATAAAAAAGGAAATAGCATGATAATAAAAATAATAATTCAATTCCTTTAAATATATTTAGAATATTTTCCATAAAAAAAAAGGAAAACCAAATTTGCAACTCTAATTTCAAATAAAACTAAATAAAATCAACAAATTAGTGATGATTAAAAAGAAAAAGCACAAACCATGATTGTGAACTATATAAAAATAATAAAAAATTATCTCATTGCATTAAAAATATTTTAACTCATAATAACATTTTTTCTGTCATTATACAAAGAAGAAACCTACTTGGTATAAACCTACTTGGTATAGTATGTTATTATTTTGTATTTGGAATCACAATTATTCAACTATTTTTGTATTTGGAATTGCACCTATGAAATAAAGACATATCTAGGTAAGATGATTACACCATTGAAAATTGTAATTACTAATCTTAAAATAAATCATTGATGATAAAAATAAAAATCACAAAGCATGACAATGAAATATAAGTGAATAATTACATCAATTTTTAAAGGTATTTTAATTCACTCATAACATCCACAAATAATAAATGATAAAAAAAATAAAAATTTCAAAACATGATAATGGACATACAAAAATAAATAATTATATCATTACATTAAAATATTTTATTTTAAGTTTTTAAAAAAAAATATTTTAATCCATTCATAATCACATCTTATCAATCATAGTATAAAGAAGGAACATGATTGGTATAAATTATTATTCTAAAGTTTAATCATTTTGCTAAACTATGAAATTATTGGAAATTCAATGAGATTTCTATCTTTTTGGCACACTGAATCATATATGAATTAAAAAATGAACAAGGAAACCATAATTTCTTATTTGGGAAATATAACCTTCCATTATGAAGGATTTTTATTTCTTTATTAATGAATAACAAAATTATTTGAACTAAGAAAAAAAATGATATTTTTATTTATAAGAAGTTAAATAAATTAGAAAATAGTAATGAAGTTTTAGAATTGATTTTTAATAAAGAAATTATAAATTAAAAAATAAAGATGAAGTTTTATAATGGATTTTTAATAAACAAAGAAGAAATTGTTCCAATTCATTTATTTGATTGAAAATATAGTCAAATGATTTTGAAACTAATTAGATAATTAAAATAGATTTTGAAACTAATTAGATAACTAAAATAGTTGTATTGATTTCAACAATGATAATGTAAAATAATAGGATGCATTTATTTCAATAATGATGTATATAAAAATGATGTAGTGCATTGATTTCCCAATTCATATAGAAAAAATCAATCTTTGCATCAATTTCAATGATGAAATAGTGAAAATTATCTAGTCAAATGATTTTAACAAACAACATAGTGAAAACAATTTCAAAATTCACATTATGATGTCATTAAAGAGGTTATCAATTGCCACTTAAAGTCCTGTTTATTTATTATTTGTATGTGAAAACCATTATTATTATTCATCATAATATTTTTTTATAATGTTAAGAAATGTGAATGCATTGATATATACAATGCATTAAAACCTAGAGAATGCACACTAATGTAAAGGGAATTGTGAGGAACATGTGGGATTGGGGAAAGAAGCTATTAATATTATAAGGGAAAAGATGAAAGGTATGACCTTAAGTGAAATATATTTAGTTAAAGGTTTGAACACAAATTAATGTAAAGGGAATTGTGAGGAACATGTGGGATTGGGGAAAGAAGCTATTAATATTATAAGGGAAAATATGAAAGGTATAACCTTAAGTGAAATATATTTAGTTAAAGGTGTGAACTACTTATTTTATGATGATAGATATGAAACCATTGGAAAACCAATTATCTAGATAAAAGACAAGGAAATTTGAAGAATATTGATTAGTATATAATCTATCCAAGCATAAAGAGATCAAATCCATGAGGTGCAAGCCTAATTTATTTTGAAACTCACTTTAAAACAAAATCATAGATTGTTTCAATTTTATCCCTCTTTATATATACACACTCAATGTTAATAAATAATTTATGAAATGACTATACATTTTACTGAAATAAGTGTTATTCATCTAATATTAATATTTCAATAATATTAAAATTAATTATATATATATATATATATATATATAATAATAATAATAATTTATTTAAAAAAATAATAATCTTACATTCTTTAACCTAGTAAATAGTGGTTGATGGTCTATTTCATGAGATTCTTGAATGGAGTATAATTGATGAGCACATAGATCATATAAATAAGATAAATAATTTTCATGTCCAATATTTAAAATTTAGTAAATGTTTAAAATTTGGTAATTTGTATTGATTTTGATTATTAATGTGATCATCATTTTCACTAAAAATCTTGCATGACCAATATGTTGGAGTATTCAAGATATAAAGTGAGGAGAATTTATATTGTTGATGGTAAACATGTTGGAGGTTAGTAAGGTTTAGAAAATATGAGATCAATTGGTTTTTGTGGATGAATGAGAAGATCATTATGTATACGAATTAATGTTATTTTTTAAGTATCCACTATAAACACTAAAGGATGGTCATAATTATATACCTTTTCTTAAGTAAAGGATGCTTGAATTAATTAGAGGATGCTTGGAAAGAAAAATATAATCTTACATTTTATTACTACCTTAACATTGAGTGTAATTAAATTTTCATTAGATAGAGACAAAGATAATCCTCCCTCCAACACAAACCTTTCAATTATATCATTGTTTCTCACTTTAGCACTCATTGAACATACAACAATAAATGAACCATTCACTACACCATGAATTATCTAACCAGTATATCTCAAAAGTAACTAGATACATTATAGAATATATTCCATTGAATATCTCCTCTTTTTAAAATTTAATTGATTCAGTGCAACAACATTATTAATTTAGCTTTTAAAAGATTAGTTTTACTAACTCACCTGCAATTATTTAAAACATATAATATTTATATAGAAATAATATGACCTTATTCAATTTCGTGGCTATTTTAAACACATTCATTACAAGAATTTAAATTTCTTAATTCCATGTTATATAATTGAAAAAAAAATCAAATAATGTCATAAAGTAAAACTGTAAACAAATAGATAACATGATTACTTACCATATAAAGTATTATATAACATTGCTACTTACCATATAAAATAATTATAACAATTTAAGACGACTATATTGTCACCTTATAGTTATTAATTTATAAAAGAAAATAAAATATAATGGAAAAAGAACAAATAAATCAAATATTAAAACTTATTGATAACATTGTTACTTACCATAAAGTATTTATGAGAATTAAAGTCAATTATGTTATGTTGTTACTTTTTAATTATTAATTTATAAAATAAAATAAAATAGGATAGAAAACATAACAAGTTAGCAATACATATAACTAATATAACTAAATGAAAAGCACGGAAATAGAAATAAAGTGAATTATAAATTGATTCCAAGGAAAACATCAAATCAATAGAAATAATAAGTGAAGTCCTTTAAGTCTATTGGGATGATGATATATTTTTCATGATAATGGGTAAAATTAAAACCAAAAAATATATATAATTTCGAATAAAAGAAAATAAAATTAGTAAATTATTGATGATTAAATTAAAAAATTAAAAATAAAAATCCTTTAAATTTATTTAATTACAATTTTGCATTAAATATATTTTAATTCACTCACAATCACATCTTATCAATCATAATCTTACAATTTTGCATTAAATATATTTTAATTCACTCACAATCACATCTTATCAATCATAATCTAAAGAATCAACTTAATTTACTTGATATAAAAATAAAATCAATAAATTATTGATGATGAAATGAAAAATAAATAAGAATAAACCATATCATAATAAATTATAGGAAATGAATAATTACAACATTACATTAAATATATTTTAATTCATTCATAACCACATCTTATCAATCACAATCTAAATAATCGAGTTACTTGGTATAAATAAGTAAGTTAAGTTAAGGTGGTTAAAATTTTAATATAGTCACTTCACCTTTCACCTTGCATTAGGAATTATAAATACTAAACCCTTTATAATAAAAATCAACAAATCACTATTTATACTCAAAACATGATAATGAGTTATATAAAAGTGAATAATTACACCATTGCATTAAACATATTTTGTTTCACTCATAACCATATATTTTTGGTAAGAATATAAATAATGAATCTAGTTTTCTTTGTTAAAGTGACTAAAATTATAATCTAACCTATAAACTTGCACTAAGAATTTCAATTCTTTAATATTGTTTTCATTGGAAATTATAATTATGAAATATAAACACCTTTAAAAATTATGATTACTCCATTGGAAAATGTAAATGTTATTATGAATCCCCAAAATAATTGGAAATTCAATAAAATTTCTATTATTTTGTTAGAGTGAGTCATATAATTGAAATATATAAAAAGTAAAGAAAGAAGCCATCATTTCATATTTGCAAAAAATAGCCTTCCTTTTTATAGGTTATCCATTCATTCATTAAAATAATAACCAAATTACTTAACTAATAAAAATAAAATATTTTTTGATAAATGTACTTCTACTTGCAAGAAGTTGTAAATTAGAAAATAGAAACTAAAGTTAAAGTTTAAGAATAGACATTTTATAAACAAAGATGAAATTGTGCCAATGCATAAACTTGAGTGACAATATAGTTCATTGTTTTTTACATTAATACAATTTATGTTGTGTGAAATATACCTAAGAATAATAAAGTAGTTGCATTTATTTTAGTAATTATATAACACAAAAAAATAGCATGCATTGATTGGATTAATAATACAAATAATTTAATGCATTAATTTTAAAAATGATATAGAGAAAACAGATTTCATGCATTATTTCAACAACAAGATAGTGGATATTATCTAGTATAAAGATTTTAACAATGAAAAAGTGAAAAAAAAAATTAAAATTAATATTATAATGTTGCCAAAAAGATTAGTTATAAAATGAAGGAGCACAAGTAAATAAGTAAATTGGGGTGAGAATCAAACTTGAGACTTTATTTACATATTTCCTTCCATTCGGTCTACACCCCTCTAGAGGATAATATATATAGGTTACATTTATATATATATAATTCATTAAAATAAAGAGCATGCACTCTAATGTATATATAATTATAAGAAATATTTAAGGTAAGGAAAAAAAACTATTAATATTAGAAAAAAAAGTCAAGATATGACCTATATTACAATATCTTGAATTAAAGGTTTGAATGGTCTTTGAAATCAACTTCATTTCTCATAAGATCCATATGAAAACATTTAAAAAACAATAAAGAATAAAAATTGAGATTGATTGTAGCAAACCTCATCGTTACGACAACAACTCTGTAGCAGGTGTAATTTATTTTTTTTGTTTAAGGTGTGTGTATGTAAAGGGGAAACAGGACACACTTGACTCTGTGTCGCCACCTGACGACTAACATGATGCAACCACGATGATCAAAATAAGAGAACACAAGGCACACAACAAGTAGCTGCAAGCATTAAGCGACATAGACATGAGGGAAGAATCCCATAGCGATTGCAGATTTTACACTATTTACGCATGAAAGAAGGCGTTGAATCTTGGTCCTTTGCTCCATAGAGAAGGTCCAGGATAGGCTCTGATGCATTTGCTTCTCAGGCCGAAACTAGTAACCCGACTACGAACAAGGCACTTAAAGCAAGATGAACACAACAAGGCGACATACGACGTACAACAATAACAACAAGCAATAAGCAGCCCCTAGACATGAAGTACAACCCAGCAGCTAATAGCGGTACCCGAGGTGTTATGCTTCTACTATCTGATCTGAGATGGAAGGAGAATCCAACGGTAGAGAGTTTACTATTTACTGCCTGGGGTTTAATCTTAGTCCTACGCTCTGGGAGGATTCGGATAGGATCTTGGCCATTTGCTTAGAAGTAATCTCTTTCAGGTGTGTTGTAAGAGTGGAACCCTGCCTTTAATGGGCCCGATACTCTTGATCTGACAACGCTGGATTCTTTACAAAGAAAAATCACACCGGACATATATGTTAAGGCTACATGGAGATGTCTATACCCCGAACACCCGGCCCAAGCAAATGCTACATCAAAACACAAGACCATCGCTACACGATCACATCCAACAACATCCCTGCAAGGGAATTCCACAGTTACCCAAGAAATTTTGATTACTAAATCCATCATGGAATGACATAAGTGCGAGCGCAATAAATTACCCTTATTTTAATTTAATATGCAATGGTAATCCCCCTATTACCAAATCTTAATGACTTAGCGTGCTTAGTTTAGGACCTTATATTTATCTACTACTCATGATAATTAGTTCCATCATCCCTACCATAAAATATCAACCATTTCGCTGCAGTACAGAACTAACCCCATGACCATCATGTCACCACTTATGATTTACTTATATCAACTACATTAACCATACCATAAATGATGACAATATTAACCTTAACCATTCCATAACCATTTGGATTAATATTAAGCGATTCATACCTAGAAATGAAGTACCATTAATCTATACATAATCGTTACCCTTAATCATGACATAATCATTACATAGTCCTTACATCATCCTTACCGTTAACAATTTTTCATTCCATTATATTATTTCGATAATTACTTTAACATTGTTACCTTATGAATCCATGATTATTTAACAATACTACCATTCACACCATATTACTTTCACTAATATCACTTTAACCATTATTACAAATACAACAATCTTACCTTAACCATTATTACCATTAAAACAATGAAAACAAGGCAGCTATAATACAAACCGCTCCAATAGAATAAAACAATGTCAATGCTTCATGCAAGGAAAAAGAAGAACCTTTCCAAGACAATAGCATAACTAGACAGTTGTAGTAAAATATGTGATAACTTATGTGTGTTAGCAAACAATTGTAATGAAGGCAGAACTTATTCCAATAGTAACAGCATATTTGGCAGTGATGATTACATATATATGTATTGACATTGATTACATATATATATTTGACAATGATATATATATGTATTTTAAAATATCATTTAATGTGAATGTACTAAATCTTATTAAATTATATTGAGCTCTGAGGAAATGATATTGAAGAAAAATGACCAATCCCTCTCTACTACTTTTAAGACTACATACACACATATATATGAGTCAAAGTGTGAATACCTTTCATAAAGGACAAAGATATATAGTCAAAGTGTGAATACCTTTCATAAAGGACAAAGAGAATATCTTCATGATATAATTGATACAATTAAAAATAAATAAAAACATTGACATAGACTGAGTATTAAACCTTTTTCAACAAAATATTTTTCAACCATACATCCCGGATAATAACATATAACACTGTACATCAATATGGTTCATTCTAATTTGTCAAATAAATTATTTTCCAAACAAGTTAAGCTTAACACAATTCACTGGAATTTACTTGATGCTTTGTAGGGAAGCAATACCGTTTCGTTTGAAAATAAAGGAGTGACCTGACACGTAGGACTTAACAACTTAAAGGTAAGTTCTGTTGCAATATATTTTATTTTTAATCAACCGTTAATTTCGCCGCCTCAAGGAAATCCACACACCATGACCATGCCTTCATAAGCATTGAAGATTCAATGTAGATTTTCGTTGTTGAATAGAAAACAAGGAACAAACATACCCGTAATTCAACAGATGGCAAGATTTGTCAGTAAATTCAGTAAATGGAAAAGAGGAAAATGGAATACGTGGGTATCCGGCCATGGATGTAAAGGAATTTGGTCCCCTACAGGAACGTTGCCATGCAGCAGAGGGAAATGGTCAGCTGCAATAGATGGCAGAATCTCCAGGAAGAAGACACCCCGGGAGAAAAACACGTAGAGGTCATAAAGCATGCGCCACCAAAGGAATTTACCCAAAACAAACTGTAACCAAAACTTAATTCCCAAGGATGAATCTCTTCAAAAAAAAAGGAGGTGAGTATGTGGTTGTCCGAGAAGAGAAGTGTGAATGCAAGGCCGCGTTCTAGAGAAATTCATCCACATAAAATTTAAACAAATGCAGAGATCAGGTAACGCCAAATCGCAGAGATCAGGGTGGATTATGGAGGAGTGTCCTCAGTCTAAACGCTGAGAACCCGAAACCAACATGTAGAGAAATTCAAAAATCAAAACACAGAGAAAAATGGGGCCAACAACACGCTGAGGGAAACACAAAACGCAGAAGGAAAATTTCAAAGCTCAAGGGAAGAAAAAAATTTCAGAGTTCAAGGGAAGAAAAACGCAGTGTTTAAGAGACTAACAGTTGGGGAGTATACTCCTCCCAATGCAGGAATTTATATTATAAATATGCAGAGAATATCACAAAAAAAACGCAGGAAATTTCACCCCAAATCGCAGAGAAATTCCACTATAAAAACGCAGAAATATCACTGTCAAAAACGCAGGGATTTTTAACCCCAAATCACAGAGAAGTTTTAACAGCAGTGCAGAGATTAAAAACCGTTATCAGTGGATGATTCAAACAGAAACAAGTTGCCGACAAGGGTTAAATGCACAGTTAATTATAAAATTCATCACTCAGCAGTCGTTGGATAGAGTCAGGAGGTTTCACAAGCATTGTAACAATTATTCTATGCGAATCGTCAAGGAAAACAACATATGCAGCAACCATTATATAAAATTTCAATGCCATTTCACTTTTCCAATAACAGTCAGATCTACATTAGTTCTAGTGCTTTCTATTCTACCAATTAAGCAACCATACCTTTGCCTCTTCGCCTGCATTGAATGATGACCCCACGCTCTGTGTCGCTCCTGCTCCGCGCCACTCCCGTTCGCCGATCGTAGAGACTACACCGATACCTCCCAGCCAATCGCTAGGGGTACTTTGCTTCCCCCTTAGCCCCTCGAGCCGCAAAGGGGCCACACAAATTCCAGAAAGATAAGTTTAGCTTCTCATCTCACCTCACAAGGCTGAGCTACCACTCCAATCCGCGCTGAGAAAAAACCCAACTCCTCACAAGAAATCAGTCAAGCCACAATCCGGCAGCGTAACATTATGCTAACCGTCCATCCCCTTCTTCCTCATCTTCCCTTTCCTTTATAGAAATTTGAGACCCACCTACTTTCCTAAATTACTATCAAATAAAGTTTTAATGAAAATCCTCTAAAAATTCTCTGTCGTCCAAGTGTCACTCATCCCCCACGTTTCTCCAAAATTATTTTCTTTAAAAAATATTAAAAGACTCATTTCCCTCACCCACCTAAAGTCGCTCCTAAAATTACTCCTAGGTGTCCCTAGATCCCCTTACATGCTTTTAATAACTTTCCCTAAAAGAAGTTGCTATTTTAGTTCATTATATAAAGTTCTTAATTGTTGATTCCTTTTTTCTTTTTACCCGATGTCCCCTACTTTCCTTCATTATGTTTCCTTTATCACTAGTTTCCCTATTTCCATTATTTATTCCTTTCCCCTTTTTTTTAAAACCAAAAAGATAAATGTGTTAATTAGTCTTTTCATTTTATTTTTAATTTCTTAACTTTTATACTCTCATACGTTATTTAATTTTTATTCCTTTTTACAATTAAAACCACGGACTTTAATTAATTTATCCCTCTCTTCACTTTACCCCCCTTAAATTTAAGAAGACTTTAACCATACTTAGGAGGGTTTTAGATTACGTCCTTATGTTATTTTCGTAGGGTCTTTTTCTAAACAAAATTTTTATCTTAGAGATGTTTTAAATTGAGGTTTAGATTTGAACTCGGCGACAATTAATTAGGGGAGTCGTTTTAAGAATTTCTTCAAGCGTTAAGTTCTTAGGGTCACCTAGGTTTGTCTCATCATCATCATCAATGCGACGTGCCCTTCAGGATGCACTACGTGCTCCAAGGGTGCCACTCGCCTTGTTTGTTTCTGTTGTGCGACGTGCCCTTCAGGATGCACCACGTGCTCCAAGGGTGCCACTCGCCAACTTGTGTTTCTTTTGCACGACGTGCCCTTCAGGATGCACCACGTGCTCCAAGGGTTCCACTCGCCGACTTGACTGATTGATAGACATCTATAACCCATGGAGTCAACACTCTGCCAGGTGAACTTGTGGGAGACTAAGGGCTCTAAGGAATAAGGCCCCCGCCTTATTGCGCGCCCCTTAGAATCATCGTGAGTGACTGTCGCAGTCTTCCCTCACGACATCGTGGATCCTCTCGAACTAGGTAATCGTTAACCTACAGTTCGAGCCACGGCGGGAGTGCTAGTAGGCTGTGGCAGTGTAAAGGCCGGTTTTCAATTAACATTTAGTAATTCTACCAAATGTACAGTAATTTCTACTAGGTTTATAAAAGAAGAATAATTCCAAATTTTCTTAACACTTACGCATGCAAAATTTATCAATGAATAATAAATCTAATTAAACAATGAATAAATTGGAATTAAATACCTAAACCTGATGTTGTTATCCCTCCTGTTGTCCGCAGCTTGCTTCCTTCCCTCCTTCCCGCTTCTGCAAAACACTACCCAAAACCGTCCTCCTTGCCAACTAGGTAGCACCCTAGCCCTAGGATATCAACAGATATCCTGGCCCTCCGTGCCCAAAACCCCCAGCAACTCTGGTCCACTGTGTCAATGCCACTTACAAAATTTCACCTCCCTCTCTACAATACTTAGAGCTCCCCAAAATCTATGGCCAACTCCCGTAGAATAATCTCCCTTTCCAACTCCTTCCCTTCCTTATCCCTCCTTCACCGACTCTTCCCCCTCATTAATTTCCTTATCTTCCCCTTATTAATTTCTTATCCCATTCTTTAATGCCTTATCCCCCCCTTCATTAATATCTTATCCATTTCTTTAATGCCTTATC